>JAGSPU010000974.1:0-25924 GCA_019321725.1 Paulownia fortunei
TGTAATTTAGTTAATAATAATAAACTAAACACTAAAATGACTATTTTTTATGTTAACATAGTTTCTATTAAATTACAATAATATCATTATAATGAGAAATTTCTTACTAATATTTAACGTGTTTAATATAGTATTATTTAAAATATACTACACATTTTTTAGATTCATGAAGAATAAGAAACTTATAAGTAAAATACACATAAAATATCCTACTATATAGTAGTTTATAAAAAATATCTTAAATTAAAAAAGTAGCCATTAAATTTGAATTACAATAAAGATTTAAATGAATTTATTATTAAATGTTAATTAATCAACTTAAAAAATTATTAAAATATAATAAAAGTCGAGTAATTTTAAATATTCTAAAAGTAATTTTTATAAAAATAATGACAATGAGAGTACAGGGGGTAAAGTGATACAATAATAGTATAAGGGGATAAAGTGATACTAATTGTAAGTATAAAGAAGTAAAGTAATACAATTGAAAATATAAGAGGATAAAATGATATTTAATAAAAATAGAAGGGGTAAAGTAAAATTAACCCTAATAAAAATAATGTAAAGGTGGCATAATGTGGCCATTTTCCATATGAATTCACTCCATAACAGAGAGTATCAGTACTTACTATTTTTTATAGACCCAAGAGCTATGTAATTATTTTGAACTTAAATGCCAAGTATGTTCATGGATATAAATAATTTGGTTATGTCTATATTTCAAATCTGAAATTTGAGTGTTTTTCAACCATTTTGAGATATGATTTCTTGCAAAACTAGTTTTTGTGTTTGTTGTGCTAGATATTAATTTTAAGATAAATTACAATAATTTATCCTTGAGTGTCTAATTACAAAAAAACTCAATTATTTTTTGAAATTATAAATAACCCTTAAGATATTACAAATATCCCTTGAATTTTGTGTTTGTTTTACAAACACCTCCCTCAATAGATGCAATTAGTAAAATAGAAATAAATTATAAAGGGGTGTTTGTAATTTGCAAGTTTAAATTAATTTTTTTCATAAATAAAACAAATTTCAAGGGTAGTTTTTACATACTTAATTCTAATTGATGTCTTTCTGAGTGTGATTCTGTTCTCCAATGCCAAAGTGAGAGTGATTTTCGTACACAATCTGTTTTTGTCTTCTGAATTTGGATTGTAGCATTATAGTGGAACTGGAGGTTTTTGTGCAGGAAAAATGGGAACAACTCCACTATTGTAGCACCAAAAACCCATTTAAGGACACTATTTTGACAACATACAAAAAGCAGGTATGTTAATTTCCTTGCTCTGCTTATGCTCGGGGTACCATGGCAGATATTGTTTCTCAATGTAATATTTTGTGAATTGCATTAAAATGTTGTGCCTCACAGCATAGTATTCTTTTTTCTTTTTTCTTTTTTTTTTGTTGTAGACTTGAGACTTTTAGACATGGCAAAAAAAGAAATATGCGATTGTGGTTCTTCACCTGGAGCAGTAGAGGCTTGTGATAAAGTCTTGAAATATGAATTAGGATCTACCAAAACTAAAACCTCATGCACTAAACATCTATCGTCAGATGCACTGCGACAGCGACCCTCAGGTTGGCAACGATTCTTCGAATTGTGGTAAGACTCGCACATATGATACATTCTTGTGAGACGAGAATGTCACATTCCATTGGTATTAGCGTAGAGATGTAAGTGTATGGATGTGGGTGCTTATTAGGAAACAAGTACACCGAATATGGCCCGCAAGAAATTGTTAGTTGGGGGATTTACCGTCGAAACAAAATTTTCTGTGTTGCGACAGTACACGACTAGTTCTCAGATTTGAGGCACGATGGTAGCCTTGTGTGCATCCTGCAGCACTTTGATATATCTTCTGATTGCTTGACAATCACAAATGGGGTATGTTAGGTATTGCACTTGTGTGCCTGGAGGTTTGTCAGTGGCCAACATAAAATTCGACACTTATCTTTTTAAACAAGAAAATCTCTTATGTTTTTATAATTTGTGATTCAAAGACCTTGACCAAGGCAGGATGAATTGTGATTTATTTAATTTTGTATAGCTCTTATTAAATTACTATATAGTAAAATATTTTCCATTTGCTAATACATTTATACTTGTAAATTTCTTATTCATCATAAATCTAAAAATTATGCAATATATTTCTAAATAATATTTTATTAAATATTTGAAATATTAGTAATTTCTAATTTTTATTAAATAATCATAACTTAATAAAATAAATAAATTAAAAAAAATATCATTATCGTGATTATTATTTTTTAAATACCACTATGATTTTTTTAAATTTAAAATTATTTTTATTAAATCATGAAAATAAGATTGTTTCTAATTTAGTTAATAATAATAAATTAAACACTAAAATGACTATTTTTTATGTTAACATAGTTTCTATTAAATTACAATAATATCATTATAATGAGAAATTTCTTACTAATATTTAACGTGTTTAATATAGTATTATTTAAAATATATTACACATTTTTTAGATTCATGAAGAATAAGAAACTTATAAGTAAAATACACATAAAATATCCTACTATATAGTAGTTTATAAAAAATATCTTAAATTAAAAAAGTAGCCATTAAATTTGAATTACAATAAAGTTTTAAATGAATTTATTATTAAATGTTAATTAATCAACTTAAAAAATTATTAAAATATAAATAAAAGTCGAGTAATTTTAAATATTCTAAAAGTAATTTTATTAAAAATAATGACAATGAGAGTACAGGGGGTAAAGTGATACAATAATAGTATAAAGGGATAAAGTGATACTAATTGTAAGTATAAAGAAGTAAAATAATACAATTGAAAATATAAGAGGATAAAATGATATTTAATAAATAGAAGGGGTTAAGTAAAATTAACCTAATAAAAATAATGAAAAGGTGGCATAATGTGGCCATTTTTCATATGAATTCACTCCATAACAGAGAGTATCAGTACTTACTATTTTTTATAAACCCAAGAGCTATGTAATTATTTTGAACTTAAATGCCAAGTATGTTCATGGATATTGCTACAACTTTAAGGTTGCAAACTCAAGTGCAGGTTGTAGTAAATAATAAATTTCTCGTGAGTCCGAGGTCGATCCACAGTGAAGTTGTTTGAAGAATTCAAGTTTATATTTATAAAAAGATGGAGTTTATGTGAATCAAAAATATATGAACAATTAATGTATGATGTAGCTAAAGAAAAATCGAAGTAATAAAAGTACTGAGAATTAGGGATCCACTCTTGAGTTTTGGATAGATAAATGGTTATTTATTCTTTTTACCTCTATTAATTGCCACAATTGGAATCCATACATAATGAAGGTTTTAATGGGAAGATATTATCAAGTAACTCATGCAATAAGGTAATCATGATATTGTCTTACTATTGCAAATTATCTCTTAACGCCAACACTTATTTATGGGATCAAGCATTTATATACTCCTTCGTCAACAACAAATTAAGGTTTCACATTAGCAGTCGGTGGGGTAAAACCGTACAATAAGCTAAATGAACCCAAGTATTTGTTGTGCCATTGGAGATACATAAATCAAGAATCACCACAAAAATAAGTAGGGTTTAGATCAAAAATAATAATAATAATACAACATACTTAAACAATTTCTACCCTTATAACCATTTCTCTTCCTCCATCAAGAGATTCACCCTTTTTCCTCAGCAAAATGAAATTTAGAAAGACATAATAAAAGTAACAAAGACTAAAAATATAAGAGAAACTAGATAATGCATTTCTATTACTACTAGAAAACTTACAATACAAACTAGATAACTTAGCCTAAAAAAACCCTCTACCCCCCTCCCCTTACAAGCTGAATACATGGCCTATTTATAGTACTTGGAGTAAGCTAGAGGCCAAACAAATAATGGAGGGGTTAATCAAGTGGTATGCTAGTTGCCAAGAGTTGGTAAGTTGTTACACAAATTTCTCAACCACTGAATTGAATTATATTTTTCGGTCAGATACAGCTAGAGTTTGAAGATACATAAAGAATAAACATTGTAAATCTTTCAACGCTGATATATTTTCATATATCTTTTGTCAAATTTGGCGATCGGATGAAGGAGATATGGTCAAATTACCAGTCATGTCCAAGAGCCGCCCTGTAACATCAGAAGCAACTTGAAGCCTATGGTTTTACCATTTCAACACATTTTCACACTATCTTATCTTCAGCAAACTTGTTTATTTACCTCTTGGGTATAACATATCCGAATTTCAGACCAAAATAAATTTGGGCTCAAGATATATAACCGAATTGGTAAAATAAGTCAATACTGAGCTGAACTCTGATCTGAATTTTGGTGATCCATTTTGTGTAATTACTTGGACAAATTTTATGCTATCATCAAGACTGAATTGGGCTGAGTCTCCAACATAAAAGTTGTACCTCTATCTCTTGGCTTTCAAATGAAACAAGCTTCAGGTCCATAGAGCTTTTGATCATGAAGTTATGCTCAAATTACAAAAACTGCACAAGTCTAAAAACATGCTTCCATTTATTCCCTAACACAAAACATTAATAAAATAAGAATATTAACAAGAATAAAGCAAGAAAAGTAAAGGATTTGATATAAAAATATGTCAAAATATGCACTTATCAAATTCCCCCACACTTAACCCTTGCTTGTCCTCGACCAAGCTTAAAACAAACATAACTAATCCACTTTCGTAGGAAAACACGATTGCATTTAGCATATGCAACAAGTCTTTAAACCCCTAGGTGGCCCATAGAGGACGAGTTATAGTCTCGTGAAGGTTTCCAGCAGTGATACCTACAAACACCTATAATAACTATCTTCCAACTTTTATTCTCATGAAGCAACAAAGTAATATAGAAATAAAATCAAACAAGTGTTGAGTTTAACTCTTAGTCATTCAAAAATCAATACATTTCCACAATAATCATACTCAAGTGTGTGTGTGGACAGTTAATGTCAATAGTGATGAAACTATGCATGTTTCAAATAAGTGAATTCTCATAAAACCTTACAAAACCATCACCCAATCTCTAACAGAAAAGTTAAACATCATAGGCTCTTCCTTTGGTGCAAATCTCCACTACACTGAAGGCACCACACAAAATCAAAAGGTCTTTAACAAAGGTTGTAATGGGGCCAAAGGGTGGTGATATAGCTAAGAAATAAAAGGATAGGATGCAACAAAGGTTCTAAAAACTTCATGGAATCAGAGACATAAAATTTATCGATGAAGAATTCTCCAACTCCATAAATTTCACACTGGAGTCTATTGTTATTGAATTGGACCCCTCTTATTCATCTTGCAACATCTCATTTTTAGTTGCAACTTGTAGCACTTTGCAACTTTTTTTTTTTTTTTCTTTTTTTTCTTTTTTTTTTATATAGAGAAACTCCCCCACACTTATCTTCTATCCCAACCTAAATTTCTTATGTAAGTCCAAGCTTTCAATTGAATGTCTCTTAAACTCCAATCATTTTTAGAACAAAGATTGGATAATAGTGTATTTAGGCTAGGTAAAAAGATATGGTTACAAAAAAAAAATATATATATATTTATTTATTGTAAGGCTCAAAGTGGTTTAATAGGGGGATCTTTTCTTTAAATATCATATAGGGAACAAGCTGATTTGGCAATGGTACTAGAAAGCCTAATGCCTTAATCATTTTTCTAGTGGTGCACTATCAGTCGTTCGACTCGACAGACCAAAAGTAAAAGTTCTAATACTCAACTCCTACATGTTGAAGATTCAAGTGATGATTAGAGTAAGGGCATAAGAACTATATATTTTGACATGATTGTCTTCACACTAAATAACATAACTATTTGTGCAAAATAAAATTTGAGTATAATTATCGCAAAAATATATTAACCAAATAACAACATCAAAGTCCAAAACAACACCCATCATCAATTAAACCATATTATTCATGCTTAATTTTAATCATTGAAGTTGGAAGAACCTATACGACTCAAAAAAAATATTGGTAATTCACAAACACTTGTTAAAAACTTTACAAACCTGCCATATTATGCAAAAAAATAGGGATGCGTCTCAAGAGTGTTACAATTACCCTTTACTCAGCCACCTTTTTTTTCATGCTTTCAACGGACCCAACAAAAAAACACGCTTGATTTATATTTATTTATTTATTTTTATATACTAAAAAAAAACACACATTGAATATACAAGTCATGATATCAATTATCCCTCCCCCCAACCTAATCGAGACATTGTCCCCAATGTCAAAAATAGATATGAAAGTAAAGTTTGAAAGATATCACCTGAAATGCGGCTAAAAAAGCTGAAACAAAAAAAAAACACACATACTATTAGATAAAATCATTAACAATAAGTATCACAGACTGAGAGTCAAATTCAATTTGCGTTTTCGACCATTGTTCCTATTGGACCAATCCACATTGGCCAAGACTGGATCAGGTTTTGGCACATATGCTAGAAGTTGATCAATCAGCTGGTCAGGTGTTGGAGCAGAAATGATGATTCTTCTCGCAGAAGTTGAAATAAACCCTTTTTTCGCAGCATGATCTACAAAAGATAGCAAACCATCATAAAAACCATTAACATTAAGAATACCTATAGGTTTTTTGTGAATGTTGAGTTGTGCCCAAGAGACAATTTGGAATAATTCTTCCAGTGTACCAAAACCGCCAGGTAGAATGATGAATGCATCCGCATTGTTTAACATATTAGGCATTCTGTCCTGAATGTGTGACACTTTCAGCTCATCTCCAATGGTCATACTTGTGATATTCTGTACTGTTAAACATTTTGGGATAACTCCCAGAACTTTGACATCTCCTACATAAGCAGAAATGGCAACACTCCCCATTAACCCCAAACTGCCTCCCCCATACACTAAATGAATTTTTCTTTCTGCTAAAGTTCTACTAAAATTATTGGCTGCCCCTATAAACTCACCATTTTTTCCTAGATTGGATCCACAAAAAACACAAATGGAATTAAATTTGCGAGTTGAAGAAACTTCCATTTTTTTTTCTTTTTTTTTTTTTGAAAATAAGTTGTGCAAAAAATAGAGTGAGTACGGTGATATTTATTGAGGTGTGAACAGGAAATACATTTATTGCATGTCTTTTTTTTTTGTCAAAAAGGTTGAAAATAAGGACACATACGAAATTTAAAAATTACCTACTACCACATGTATGTACATGTAGTTGTGATTGTGGCTCACATCTTCCTCTAGTTTTACGTCCAGTAACGGCTTAAACGCCCTCTATGGGTCGAGGATATGCTTCCCATCCAGTTTTCTTATAAACTGGCAAACAGGGTCTTTTAATGTCAGATTCCCAAGACTATAAAGCTCATATTCATTTCGAAAACGATCCCATAAATCAAAAATTGCACGTTGTACCAATCCACATGAATGCGTCTCAAGAGTCAATATAATGTGATCTAAAGACTCCTTACTCAGTCCATCCATAATGAATTTAAGTTTATCTTCTCGATTTTTAGAGACCATTCCTAAAGAACGACACTTTGTGTTGCAAGTCCATCTAGCACAAATATGACGAACTTTCATTTTTTTCGCCCTTCGTTTTTTTTAATATGTGTTTTTACCAAAACCAGACATGTATCTAGTAAGCAAATCTGGAAACTCACCTGCCCTTACCTTTGCTTCAATTAACCATCGTATGTCCTCCGGAATGCCCTTGTGCATAAGCATCCTCAATCTTTCAATCCTGATTTTATAAATTTTTAAAATTACATTTTTAGGAAGAAAAGGAAATCGCTTCTTGAGAGTTAGAAATATGTCACCCATTTTGAAAATAACAAGAAAAGAGAATGAGAAAAACAAAGAAAATTTATACAAAGATTTCAGTTGTTTGGGAAACTGACAAGTCCGACTTTTATAGCCACGGAGTACCATTATCCGCCATTTAACCGGGAAAAGAAAAAATAAAAAGTAAAAGAAGAAGAAGAGAAGAAAAAAAATAATGTCAGATAAAAAAAAATATATACAACACTAATCATAACAAGGGTTAGAAAGAAAAAGAATTTCCTCTTGTGAAAATTGATTTTCTAGAAATGGTTTAACTCTTTGTCCATTTACTTTGAATATGTTACCATTTCTAGGATTCTCAATGTCAATTGCCCCATAAGGATATACTTTTTTTACAACAAAAGGACCACTCCACCTTGATCTCAATTTTCCAGGAAACAAATGCAATCGAGAATTATAAAGCAAAACCTTTTGACCAACCTCAAATATTTTTCTTGAAATTTTATTATCATGAAAATCTTTGATTCTTGCTTTATAAATTTTAGAATTCTCATATGCATCATTTCTCAGTTCTTCAAGTTCATTGATTTGCAATTTGCGCAATTTTGAAGCTTCATCAAGGTTGAAGTTAAACATTTTGATTGCTCAATAAGCTTTATGTTCAAGTTCAACAGGTAAATGACAAGGTTTTCCATAAACTATCCTATAAGGAGACATGCCTAATGATGTTTTGAAAGCAGTTCTATATGCCCAAAGTGTATCGGTAAGTCTAAGAGACCAATCTTTACGATTTGGGTTAACTGTTTTCTCCAAAATTTGTTTTATCTCCCTATTTGCAAGTTCAACTTGTCCATTTGTCTGAGGATGATAAGGGGTTGCAACTTTATGTATGATTCCATATTTCTTCATTAAAGTTCCGAAAACTTTGTTACAAAAATGTTTTCCCCCATCACTGATAATAGATCTAGGAATTCCAAATCGACTTAAAATATTTTCTTTCAAAAATTTTATCACTATTTTGTGATCATTGTTTTGACAAGGAATTGCCTCGATCCATTTTGAAACATAATCTATGGCAACCAATATGTAAAGAAAACCAAATGATAATGGAAATGGCCCCATAAAATCAATACCCCAACAGTCAAAGATTTCAATCACTAGGATAGGGTGTAGGGGCATCATATTTCTCTTTGAAAGGGACCCTAACTTTTGACAATTTTCACAACTTTTGCAGAAAGTGTAAGTATCTTTGAAAAGAGTTGGCCAATAAAATCCATATTGCCAGATTTTTGCAATAGTTTTCTTTACAGAAAAATGACCACCACATGCTTCTGAATGACAAAATTTGACAATATTACCTATCTCATTGTCAGGCACACATCTTCGAAAGATTTGATCCGGACAATATTTGAATAGGTATGGATCATCCCAATAAATTTTTTTAACCTCAGTTAAAAACTTCTTTTTATCTTAAGAGTTCCAATGTGATGGCATCTTTTCTTCTGATGATATAATGTGTCCAAGAACAATACCAGTTGTTACCATGAAGTGACATTTCTCCCAATTGAGCACAAGATTCTTTTCTTCACACCTGATCAAAACCTTTTCTAAATTAGATAAGCAATCGTCAAATGAATTACCAAAAACAGAAAAATCATCCATGAAGACTTCAAGAAAACATTCAACCATGTCACTAAAAATACTAAGCATGCATCGTTGGAATGTAGCTGGTGCATTACATAATCCAAAAGGCATCCTTCAATATGCAAAAGTACCAAAAGGACATGTAAAAGTTGTTTTCTCTTGATCTTCAAGTGCAATTGCAATTTGGTTATATCTAGAATATCCATCTAAAAAGCAATAAAATTCGTGTCCTGCAACTCTTTCTAAAATTTGATCCATGAAAGGTAATGGAAAATGATCTTTTCTAGTGACTGAGTTGAGTTTTCTATAGTCAATGCACATTCGCCAACCAGTAACAGTCCTAGTTGGAATTAATTCATCATTCTCATTCTTGACTACAGTAACTCCAGATTTCTTAGGTACAACTTGAGTCAGACTTACCCATTTGCTATCAGAAATAGAATAAATGATTCCATTATCTAAGAGTTTAATGACTTCATTTCTTGCTACTTCTTTCATATTAGGATTTAGCCTTCGTTGCATTTCTTTAGATGGTTTAGCATTTTCCTCTAGATAGATGTTATGTGTGCAAATGAAAGGATTAATACCTTTAATATCAGCAATGGTCCATCCTAAAGCATTCTTATGCATTTTCAGAGTTTCGATCAACTTACCTTCTTGATATGCATCGAGTTTGGAAGAAATTATTACTGGAAAAGTTTCATTCTCACCCAAGAAAGAGTATTTCAAATTAACTGGCAAATGTTTCAATTCAACCACGGGAGCTTTAATACTTGATGGAATAGATTTTACTGTTGATGATGAAAGTTCTTCGAACCTTGGCTTCCAAAAATATTTTTCTTGTACCTGCAAAAATTCAGAGATAGTATTAGTGTGTTCCTTTTTATAAATACTTTCACTTTCAAAACAAGTCTCCAAAGAATCTGAAGAGTTAGTAGTAGTAAAGTATTCATGAACAAGTTCCTCAATTGAATCCACTTCATGTACTTCGACATCTTCTGCAGGTTGCATACAAACATTAAACACATTTAGTTCCAAAGTCATATTTCCAAATGATAACTTCAAAATACCATTTCTACAATTGATCAAAGCATTTGAAGTTGCAAGAAAAGGACGACCCAAAATGATAGGAATTTGTGTATGTGTTTGTGCAACAGGCTCTGTGTCCAAAACAATGAAATCAACTGGAAAGTAAAACTTATCAATTTGTACCAACACATCTTCTACTATTCCCTTTGGAACTTTAATCGAACAGTCAGCTAATTGGAGTACAACAGAAGTTGTTTTAAGTTCTCCCAAACCTAACTGTTCATAAACTGAGAAAGGTAGAAGATTTACACTAGCACCAAGATCAAGCAAAGCACGCTCTATTCTAGTGTTTCCTATGATACATGAAATGGTTGGACAACCTGGATCTTTGTACTTGGGTGGAGTGAATTGTTGAATGATTGAACTAACACTTTCAGTTAAAAATGCCTTCTTTTGTACATGATGTTTTCTTTTGATTGTACACAAATCTTTCAAAAATTTGGCATAAGGTGGAACTTGCTTGATTACATCCAATAATGGAATATTAATCTTGACTTGTTTAAAAATTTCAAAAATTTCAGCATTTGAGTTCAATTTCTGAGTTGCTTGCAATCTTTGAGGAAAGGGTGCTGGAGGTAAATATTTTTCTTTTTCTTCATTTTCACGCTTACCTTCTTCAAACATACCTTTATCATCAGAACTATTTCCATTTTTCATTTCTGGAGGTAGATTAGAAACTTTCTCCTTGGGATGAATAGTCTTGTCAACAACTTTTCCATTCCGAAGAGTTGTAACTGAATTAGCCTCCTTGACTGCATTTTCACCTGAAGAAGAAACATGACACTGAGTAGAAGGATTAGGTTGAGGTTGAGCAGGAAATTTACCTTTTTCATGAGTACGCAAAGAAGTTGTCAGTGTTAAAAGTGTGCTTCTGATCTCATTGATAGCTTGTGAAGTCTGATTATTGATGTTTGTTTGTTCATGCATAAATGCTTGCAAAGTCTCCTCAATGGATTTTGTATGTGGAGGTGGATAAGAATGAAAGTTTTGTGGTTTTTGTGAATGCGATGGTTGGGCACGGTTATCATCTCGCCAACTGAAATTGAGATGATTTCTCCATTGTGGATTGTAAGTTTCAGAATATGGAGAATGGAAAGGCTTTTTGAATGTGTTCATAAAATTTGCTTGTACTGGAAGGTTTGGACATTCATTGGTGGAGTGCCCCAAAAGTTCACAATTGCTACAAACTTCTTCCTCTTGCACAGATTTGATTTCCTTTACTTTCTTAAGTTCCATGGCTTCAACTTTTCTTGTTAAACTAGCAAGTCTAGCATTTAGATCATCTTCTTGACTAAGGTAATATTTTCCTTTATTACTATTAGCAAGATTAGATCTAATAGAACCTTCGGAAGAATTAACACTATGCCATGATTGAGAGTTTTCTGCCAAATGATCTAGATATTCTAGTGCTTCATCAGGTTCCTTATCAAGAAACTCACCATTACACATTGTTTCAACAAATTATTTTGTTTCAGGAGTTAAACCTTCATAAAAGAAACTAATTAAGCGCCATTTTTCAAAACCATGATGTGGGCATGAATTTAACAAATCTTTAAATCTTTTCCAACATTGAAAGAAAACTTCATTCGAATTTTGAGAAAAATTTTGAATTTGTCTTTTCAAAGCATTAGTTTTATGAGTTGGAAAGAATTTTTTCAAGAATTCAGCTTGCATTTCTTGCCAAGTACCAATTGACCTAGGTTTTAAAGAATTAAGCCAATTTTTTGCTTTATCTTTTAAAGAGAAAGGAAATAATTTGAGCTTAACAATCTCATTTGTACAAGATTGATCATCAAAAATGGCACATACTTCATCAAATTCTTTTAAATGCAAGTAAGGACTTTCAGAGTCTAAACCATGGAAATTAGGAAGTAAAGGGATCATACCTGACTTGAATCGAAAATTATTTGCATTTAGAGGAAAAATAAAACAAGAAGGAGAAGAATTTCGAGGAGGTTGCAAGTAATAACGCATGGTACGCACCTGTTGATTCTCATTTTCATCCTGGACACTTTCATTTTCAGCCATGGTGGAAGTGTGTGGAGATGATTCAAACAAATTTCCAAACAAAGTTTCGGAATTATTTCTTACTAAACGTCGAGAATTATGACTATGATACCATATAACTATATATCCATAAAGAAAATAAACAAACTATATTTACAAAGGAAAAATATTAACAAACCTGAATACTTACCTTGCCATCCCCGGCAACGGCGCCAAAAACTTGCTACAACTTTAAGGTTGCAAACCCAAGTGCAGGTTGTAGTAAGTAATAAATTTCTCGTGAGTCCGAGGTCGATCCACAGGAAAGTTGTTTGAAGAATTCAAGTTTATATTTATAAAAAGATGGAGTTTATGTGAATCAAAAATATATGAATAATTAATGTATGATGTAGCTAAAGAAAAAATCGAAGTAATAAAAGTACTGAGGATTAGGGATCCACTCTTGAGTTTTGGATAGATAAATGGTTATTTATTCTTTTTACCTCTATTAATTGCCACAATTGGAATCCATACATAATGAAGGTTCTAATGGGAAGATATTATCAAGTAACTCATGCAATAAGGTAATCATGATATTGTCTTACTATTGCAAATTATCTCTTAACGCCAACACTTATTTATGGGATCAAGCATTTATATACTCCTTCGTCAACAACAAATTAAGGTTTCACATTAGCAGTCGGTGGGGTAAAACCGTACAATAAGCTAAATGAACCCAAGTATTTGTTGTGCCATTGGAGATACATAAATCAATAATCACCACAAAAATAAGTAGGGTTTAGATCAAAAATAATAATAATAATACAACATACTTAAACAATTTCTACCCTTATAACCATTTCTCTTCCTCCATCAAGAGATTCACCCTTTTTCCTCAGCAAAATGAAATTTAGAAAGACATAATAAAAGTAACAAAGACTAAAAATATAAGAGAAACTAGAGAATGCATTTCTATTACTACTAGAAAAAACTTACAATACAAACTAGATAACTTAGCCTAAAGAAACCCTCTACCCCCCTCCCCTTACAAGCTGAATACATGGCCTATTTATAGTACTTGGAGTAAGCTAGAGGCCAAACAAATAATGGAGGGGTTAATCAAGTGGTATGCTAGTTGCCAAGAGTTGGTAAGTTGTTACACAAATTTCTCAACCACTGAATTGAATTATATTTTTTGGTCAGATATAGCCAGAGTTTGAAGATATGTAAAGAATAAAAATTGTAGATATTTCAACGCTGATATATTTTCATATATCTTTTGTCAAATTGGCGATCGGATGAAGGAGATATGGTCAAATTACCGAGTCATGTCCAAGAGCCGCCCTGTAACATCAGAAGCAACTTGCAGCCTATGGTTTTACCATTTCAACACATTTTCACACCACCTTGTCTTCAGTAAACTTGTTTATTTACCTCTTGGGTATAACATATCCGAATTTCAGACCAAAATAAATTTGGGCTCAAGATATATAACCGAATTGGTAAAATAAGTCAATACTGGGCTGAACTCTGATCTGAATTTTGGTGATCCATTTTGTGTAATTACTTGGATGAATGTTCTGCTATCATCAAGACTGAATTGGGCTGAGCCTCCAACATAAAATTTGTACCTCTATCTCTTGGCTTTCAAATGAAACAAGCTTCAGGTCCATAGAGCTTTTGATCATGAAGTTATGCTCAAATTACAAAAACTGCACAAGTCTGAAAACATGCTTCCATTTATTCCCTAACACAAAACATTAATAAAACAAGAATATTAACAAGAATAAAGCAAGAAAAGTATAAAGGATTTGATATAAAAATATGTCAAAATATGCACTTATCAGATATAAATAATTTGGTTATGTTTATATTTCAAATCTGAAATTTGAGTGTTTTTCAACCATTTTGAGATATGATTCTTGCAAAACTAGTTTTTGTGTTTGTTGTGCTAGATATTAATTTTAAGATAAATTACAATAATTTATCCTTGAGTGTCTAATTACAAAAAAACTCAATTATTTTTTGAAATTATAAATAACCCTCAAGATACTACAAATATCCCTTCAATTTTGTGTTTGTTTTACAAACACCTCCCTCAATAGATGCAATTAGTAAAATAGAAATAAATTATAAAGGGGTGTTTGTAATTTGCAAGTTTCAATAAAAAAATTTCATAAATAACACAAATTTCAAGGGTAGTTTTTACATACATAGTTCTAATTGATGTCTTTCTAAGTGTGATTCTATTCTCCGCTGCCAAAGTGAGAGTGATTTTCATACACAATCTGTTTTTGTCTTCTGAATTTGGATTGTAGCATTATAGTGAAACTGGAGGTTTTTGTGCAGGAAAAATGGGAACAACTCCACTATTGTAGCACCAAAAACCCATTTAAGGACACTATTTTGACAACATACAAAAAGCTGGTATGTTAATTTCCTTGCTCTGCTTATGCTCAGGGTAATATGGCAGATATTGTTTCTCAATGTAATATTTTGTGAATTGCATTAAAATGTTGTGCCTCACAGCATAGTATTCTTTTTTCTTTTTTCTTTTTCTTGTAGACTTGAGACTTTTAGACATGGCAAAAAAAGAAATATGCGATTGTGGTTCTTCACCTGGAGGAGTAGAGGCTTGTGATAAAGTCTTGAAATATGAATCAGGATCTACCAAAACTAAAACCTCATGCACTAAACATCTATCGTCAGATGCACCGCGACAGCAACCCTCAGGTTGGCAACGATTCTTCGAATTGTGGTAAGACTCGCACATATGATACATTCTTGTGAGACGAGAATGTCACATTCCATTGGTATTAGCGTAGAGATGTAAGTGTATGTATGTGGGTGCTTATTAGAAAACAAGTACACCGAATATGGCCGCAAAAAATTGTTAGTTGGGGGCTTTGCCCGTCGAAAAAATTTTCTGTGTTGCGATAGTACACGACTAGTTCTCAGATTTGAGGCACGATGGTAGCCTTGTGTGCATCTTGCAGCACTTTGATATATCTTCTGATTGATTGACAATCACAAATGGGGTATGTTAGGTATTGCACTGGTGTGCCTGGAGGTTTGTCAGTGGCCAACATAAAATTCGACACTTATCTTTTTAAACAAGAAAATCTCTTATGTTTTTATAATTTGTGATTCAAAGACCTTGACCAAGGCAGGATGAATTGTGATTCATCAAGAATCGTTGAAACTTGAAATGGGACCACAACTATTGAATCATTTAGATTTCGACTTATAATCCATGCCGTAGATTCAATCAGGAGATTAGCTGTCGAAAAGACTGTACGTGTATGGTACTCACAACTGAAATAGGTTTACTCGCTGTTTCATCTAAAACTAGTTTGTCATAATTACTTTCTAGATATTTTCATAGATAGTGAGGTTCTTGGAATTAAGGAGTTGATTCCAAGCGGATTAATTAATTGGAATAATTGTTATTCATAAGTTGCAAATGTGGCAAACCTATTACTAGCTTAGTAGTGAACCTAATAGAATTACACATCTTTATGGAAAGTAACATTTTTAATTTTAGTTTTATCCAATAGTTGAAAATTACTTAATTAATACTGATCAATTAATTAATTAAAGGTTCTATTTAATTTAATGGTTAAATTAAATCATTCAATTAAGTAATTGGATTATTTAATTAGACCTAATTTGATTAGGAAGTCCAAATGGAGTAAATTAAATTAATCAATTGGATTAATTAAATTGGGATTGAATCAATTGAATTGATTTGGGGATTTTTGAGTTCAAGTCCAAAGTTAATGTGGATCACTTAAGAAGTTCACTAAAATATGAAGAGAATAAATTAAATAAATATAATTTATTTAATTAACATATTTATAGATAAATAAATATAGTGGCCAGTTTTATGGGATAAAATCGGCCACTAAGATTTAATTTATGTATAAATATAATTATAGTATATATATGATATATATCTATCTTGATATTATTTGAATAGTTCAAATTAATATCAATAATGTATGTAGACAATTTTAATGATTAATGTAGTCTCAAATTAGTCCACATACAATAGAAGAGAGAAAAGAGAAGAGTTCTCGGAAGATTTGGAATCCTTCCAAGATAAGATTTTGAAGTAATTCAAAATTAAAAAAACTTTCCAAGAGTTGGAAAGAGATTAAAATTTTCAACCCTATATATATGAGGGATGAAAATTACATAATCAATTCAAATATTTGAGCAAAAATTATTTTATTTAAAGTCTTCTATTTTTACTCTTCAAGAAAAAAAGAAAGAAAAAATAAATCAGTTTCTTATTATTCTCTTCATATTGTTGTTTCAAGAACTCAAAAAATCAATTTTTATTATTTTTGAAAATTTACTTCGGTTCTAGATTAGTAAACAATTAAAAGGATACTAGCGAATTTTTTTGATTGGTGTTGCTCTTTTGTATTGTGGACCTGATAGAGGGGAGACACTTGGATTCCTGTGAGTTCTGATAGTCCAGGATAAACAATTGATTGCTTCATTCCCTACAACAACCGGAGTGCATGAAAGGTATAATATTATTTTATATTTATTTATATATTTACTTGAATAAGTGCGATTGTTAAAATCGCTTTCGAATCAAAGGGTTAAATTTATGTTTGATAAAAATTTTAATTTTCAGCTGCGTATACTCTTGTGATTATAGTGAACCCAATAGTGATATCAAAGCCGCGATTTTGCTTATTCAGTGAATTTTGAATTTATGAATGCATGTTTTTAAATTATTTAAATTCATATTAATTATGTAAAATTTGATTTTGCATATTTTCATAAATTTTTAATTAAAATAATTTTAATTACTTATTTAAATTGTTTAAATATGAAAATATAAAAAAATTGATGAAATGCGCAGGCACCCGACAGTGTGTGCTGGCATACGCACGGGCGCTAGACACTCGGCACCCAGCACCCGACAGTGGGTGCTAGGCGCCCAGTACCCGACACCCGGCGCGCGCCCAACGGGTAGTAGTGGTGCTGCTCATCGTGTCGTTCCGGGTCTATTTTTTTTTTTTTTGGAATATTAAAATTAAATATTAATTTTAATTATTTTTGAAAAATTATTTTTCAAGCAATTAAAAATTATACCAAGTTAAAAGAAAAATTGCGTTTAACAATTTGATATATTTACATATGATGTTAATTATAAATATGTATGGGATGATCATGAGCCATTGGACCAATGTGATTGGTTTTATTTAGTATTTTTGGGTTTTAAAATGGGGCCTGCGAGCCTCTTATTTCATTTATATAAGTTATTTTATTTTTGTAAAGAGAGTAGAATAGATGGTAAGATTTTTTTTTCTTTGGAAGACGAAGGAGAATCAAAAAGGAGGTTCCAAAGAAGGTCCATGTTTGTATGGGATACAATTATGTAATAGAATAAGTTCTATTGAATTTTATTACCTTTAGACTGACCTTAGGTCTATTTTTGGCTCAAATGGGCCACATATGACTAGTTCATGATCATCCACTTATTTAAGTATGTATTAGATGCATGCTTAGGATTTTATTTAATGATTTTATGCTTGCAAAATATTTTTATGATATCATGCATTAAATAACCAACCTAATTTAAATTATATTAAGGTCTTGGATAAAATTAAACTCCACTTAATTTACTAAAATTAAGTAAAAGAATTTTTTAAAAATTCAATTTCAAACAAAAATGGACAAGTTAGGTAGGACCTATCGATCCATGCCTACAATCAAAGATAGAGACATGACGACCGCTACCGCACTTGATCACTGACCATGAGTCATGGGGTGGTTTGACGTTGGAAAGCTGTGATCTCTACCAAGCATTGAGATGCTCGTGGGATGGAATCATCATTATGTTGGCCATGAGTTGGGGACATCTTGATGCTCTATCTACATGAATGTTTGATGGGTATTGTTTGACACTTAGTACCATATAAGCTCATAAAATTGGGGTATATGAGAAGAGGTAAGGCAAAACAAACTTGAGGGTTGTATAGTGATACAATCGTCAAAGAGTTTACTACCGATGGAAATATTTCATAGGCTCATAAAATTCGGGTGTGAAATATTTTCATTAGACCTCAAGCTCACTAGGAAATTTGATTTCCTAAAATTCCATTAGGGGTGATGGAATTCGAAGAAAATAGTGGGAGACATTTAGTATTAAAGACCTTATATATTAAATGAATATGTTTTTCCATAATTTACTCATTTTCTGCTTCGTGCATGTTTTGTAGATTATTCTATTAAAATGGCAAAGAATCCACTTGCAACAATCCTTGAACAAAATAAATTAACTGGACCTAACTTTGTCGATTGGCTAAGAAACCTGAAGATAGTTCTTCAGTCGGAGAAGAAGGCATATGTCCTCGATACTGCATCACATTTGGTACCATCGGAGGATATTACTTAAGAGGATTATGTAGATTACTTACGTCATGTTGATGATAATCTGTAGGTTCGATGCTACATGCTAGCATCGATGTCAAATGAGCTGCAGAGGCAGAACGAGGATCAAGACACTGCTTATGGGATCCTCATTCACCTACAAGAGTTGTTTGGTGAAAGAACTCGATAGAAGATATCAGATCTCAAAGAAAGTTCAGAGATATGTCAAAAGTTTTATATGTAGTACTAGGGCTTTTTAGTCTATGCATGTGGATTGAAGATGATAGCCCTTATTGAAAGGCTGGCGTCCGCTTGGAGTCGTTATTGAGAACGAACTCTATACGGACCTTTCTGTATCCAGTTCTACCTTTTGACACCTTTGTTGTCAACTTTAACTGTGCACAACATGGAGATTAGTCTTGCTGAGCTTGTGAACATGTTAAAGACGGCTTAGTCCATGGAAAAGACAAGCCGATTCTGCTTGTTGGATTTTCTTCCGGATCAAAGGCTAAAAACCCAAGAAAGGAAAGAAGAAAAAAAGGGTTCCTCTAAACCCAACAAACTGAAAGCTAAGGGCGGTGTCAAAAGGTTTTTCTCAAATAATAACAAGTGCCATTAGTGCGGCAAATCAGCGCACTGGAAGAAGAATTGCAAGAGTATCTTGCAAGTCTGAAAAGTTAAGGTATATTTTTGTTGAAGTTAATTTGTCGGTTAAAAAATACTTCTTGGGTATTAGATACCGATTGTGGTCACATATTTGCAATGACTGCAGATGATGGCAAGAAGTAGGAAGTTGGATAGAGGAGAGAACGGTCCTTAGGATAGGGAATGGAGCAAGAGTTGCTGCATTAGCTATAGGACCGTTAATCTAGCTTTAGAGAATGGTTATGTAATAGTTTTAAATAATTGTCTTTTTGTTCAGATATTATTAAGAACATTATCTCTATTCCAGTTTTAGATAGAGAAGCTTTTATATTACCATTGAGAATGGAAATTGTTTCATTTTCAAACGTTCTGATTTTATATTTCTGGTTCTTTAACAAATTTTTATATACTATTATTCCTATAACCCCATTTTCATAATTCAACAAAATAAAAGAAAATTAGATAATCATAGTTCAATAAGCCTGTGGCACGCAAGATTAAGATATATTTCTAAGAAAGGATTAACAAATTGACACAATTACTTGATCTAATGAAAGAGCAAGAATTGCTACATGTGAATCCTGCTCAAAGGAAAGATGACCAAATCTCCATTTATTGGACAAGTGAAGCGAGTTAATCATCTATTTGGATTTGATCTATATAGATGTATGTGGGCCACTAAAATATTAGTGCCCATGGGAACTATAACTACTTCTTAACCTTTATCGATGACTTCTCTAGGTATGGTTATGTGTACCTTTTAAGGTACAATCTAAAACTACTTGAAAAGTTTAAAGAAATAGAACTGAAGTAGAGAACAAACTGGATTAAGTATAAAATCTTTGATCTGATCGAGGAGGTGAATACTTAAGCACATAATTTTTAGATTATCCAAAAGAGAATGGGATTCTCTTACAGTGGACTCCTCCTCCTACTTCCTAAACTTAACGGAGTTGTGGAACACAGGAATCGAACCTTATTGGACATGGTTCGATCTATGATGAGCTTCACTTCATTACCGTTTTCATTCTAGGGGCTATGCCTTAGAAATGATGGCATACCTATTAAATAGGGTGCCATCTAAAGCCGTGCCCAAAACACATATGAGATGTGGTGTGGAAAGACACCTTTTTATAAATACCTTAGGGTATGGGGGTGTGCAGCTACTAGTGGGAGATAAGTTGTATATGAGATCCAGCTTATGCAGTTTGTGGGGTCCAAAGAAGTCTATTGGTTCTATTTATGATGACAATGAACAAAGGTGTTTGTTTCGAGGAATGCTACTTCCTTGAAGAAGAATTTTTCAGATGGAACTGGGCAATGTCGTAGAACTTGAAGAGGTTCAAAAACTATAGAACACCCCAACTGACGCAGTAAATAGTATAATAGCTGATGCTGGACCCTCTAAGGCACAACTCTTTGAAGATCCGAAAAGGATCTTAAGGGTACTAAGAGGTACAACTTGTTGTTAGAGAACAAAGAAGAGGGACTCCCCTTGGATAATGATCCAAGAAGCTATGGAGAGGCGATGTCTAAAATTGACTCAGAGAAGTAACAAGAAGCTATGCAGTCCGAAAATGGACCTTGTTCCAACAAGGTATGGACTTTAGTGGACCTACCACAGGGAATTATTCCCATTGGCTACAAATGGGTCTACAAGCAGAAGCTTGGAGTAGATGGAGAGGTAGCGACCTATAAGGCACGATTGGTAAACAAAAGGTTATACTCAGAAGCAATGAATTGATTATGAGAAAACTTTTCACCAGTAGCGATGCTTAAATCCATTGGATACTGTTTGTCATATCTGCATATTATGATTATGAGATATAACAATAGATGTGAAGACCACTTTTCTAATGGAAACATTAAGGAGAGATCTATATGAAGCCGCTAGAAAGTCTTCATATCCAACGGGAGCGAGCAAAAGGTTTGCAAGCTCCAGAGATCCATTTCTAGACTTAAACAAGCTTCGAGAAGTTGGAACATCCAACTTGATGAAACAATCAAAATGTTTTGACTTTCATAAGAAGCCAGATGAACCATGTATCTACAAGAAGGTTGGGAGAGCAGTTACATTTGTTGTGATCTACATTGATGACATCCTACTCATTGGGAATGATGTAGGGATGTTACAGTCAGCGAGAACTTGGTTATCTAATCAGTTTTCCATGAAGGACTTGGGAGATGCATCTTTTATCCTAGGGATAAAGATCTATAGAGATAGATGCAGAAGGATGATCAGACTATCCCAGTCCATGTACATAGACAAAGTGCTAAAAAGGTTTAGCATAGAGGAATCCAAGAGAGGATTTCTGTCTATGAGTTATGGGGTTTCACTCTCTAAGGTTATGTCTCCTAAGACACCTAAAGAGAGAGAAATGATGGCTCGCATACCTTATACTTCTGCAATAGGGAGCATAATGTATGTAATGTTATGTAGAAGGCCTGATATAGCACATGCTCTGAGTGTCACGAGCAGATATCAGTCCAATCTAAGGGAAGAACACTGGAAAACTATTAAGATGATTCTCAAGTATTTGAGAAAGACTAAGGATATCTTTTTTATATACGGCAATGGAGAACTAAAACTATAGGGATATACAGACTCTAGTTTTTAGTCTGATATAGATGACTCAAAGTCCATGTCTGGATACATATTCACCCTGAATGGTGGTGCGGTCAGTTGGAAGAGTTCCAAGCAAGAGACGACTGCAGACTCTACCACTAAAGCTGAATATATTGCTGCATCAGATGCAGCAAAAGAAGCTATTTTGATTAGAAACTTCATCCAAGGGTTTGGGTGTAATTCCATCCGTTGTTGATCCAGTTATGATTTACTATGATAATAATAGAGCCATTACACAAGCAAAAGAGCCAAGATCTCATCAAAGATCCAAGCACATAATGAGACAATATCACTTGATCAGAGAGATCATTGATAGAGGCAACGTCATTGTGGATTGAGTTGCCTCAACAGAAAATGTAGCAAACCACTTACTAGGCCCTTAGCACATAAGATATTTGGTAGACATCTTGAGAAGATGGGCCTTAGATATATGGGCAATTGGAGCTATGGCAAGTAGGAGATTTTAGAGTAGAATGCCCACCACCCAATTAGATTGGGTATATTATACTCTTTTTTTTTGTAAAGAAATCTTATTGGGAATCATATTAATAAAAAGATATTTTTTTATCTTATGTCTTGCATCTTTTATTTCTGCACATTAGATAAAGTCCTTAGACTAAATTTAGCTATGAGGCATAGTCGCGCATATGATGGCGATCATGGAACATGTCTCTAAAAATTTGGTCTTAAATAAATTTTGAGTCGAGATTTTTTTTGAGATGGGACATCAAATAGCTCAGTAAGACTCGTACATATGATACATGTTCATGAGACGAGGATGTCACATTCCATTGGCATTAGCATAGAGATGTAAGTATATGTATGTGGGTGCTTGTTAGGGAATAAGTACACACCGAACATGGCCCGCAAGAAATTCTTAGTTGGAGTCTTTGCCCATCGAAATAAGAATTTCTATATTGGATTGTACAAGACTAGTTCTCAAACTTGAGGCACGATGGTAGCCTTGTGTGCATTTTGCAGCACTTTGATATATCTTCTGATTGCTTGACAATTACAAAGGTGGTATGTTGGGTGTTGCACTGGTGTGCATGGAGGTTTATCAGTGGCCAACATATAATTCGATACTTATCTTTTTAAATAAGGAAATCTCCTATGTTTTCATAGTTCGTAATTCAAAAACCTTGGCCAAGGCAGGATGAATTGTGATTCATCAAAAATCATTATAACTTGAAATGAGATCACAGTTATTGAATCATTTAGGGTTTTGACTTATAATCCATGCTGTCGAAATGATCGTACGTGTATGGTACTCGCAACTGAAATAAGTTTACTCGCTATTTCACCTAAGTTTAGTTTGTCGTGATTACTTGTTAGGTGTTTTCATGGATAGTGAGATTTTTGGAATTAAGGAGTTGATTCCAAGCAGATTAATTAATTGAATTTATTAATTGGAATAATTGTTATTCATAAGTTGCAAATATTGCAAACCCACTACTAGCTTAGTAGTGAACCTAAAAGGGTCACACATCTTTAAGGAAAATAATATTTCTAATTTTAGATTTTATCCAATAGTTGAAAATTAATTAATTAATATTGATCAATTAATTAATCAAGGGTTCTATTTAATTTAATGGTTAAATTAAATTATTTAATTAACTAATTGCATTATTTAATTGGACATAATTTGATTAGGAAGCCCAAATGGAGTAAATTAAATTAATCAATTGGATTAATTAAATTGGGATTTAATCAATTAAATTGATTTGGGGATTTTTGAATTCAAGTCCAAAATTAATGTGGATCACTTAAGAAGCCCACTAAAATATGAAGAGAATAAATTAAATAAATATAATTTATTTAATTAACATATTTATTGATAAATAAATATAGTGATCGATTTTATGGGATAAAATCGGCCACTAAGATTTAATTTATGTATAAATATAATTATAGTATATATATGATATATATCTATCTTGATATTATTTGAAGAGTTCAAATTAATATCAACAATGTATGTAGACAATTTTGATGATTAATATAGTCTCAAATTAGTCCACATATAATAGGAGAGGGAAAAGAGAATAATTTTTGGAAGATTTGGAATCCTTCCAAGATAAGGTTTTGAATTAGTTCAAAATTGAAAAAAATTCCAAGAGTTGGAAAGGGATGAAAATTACATAATCAATTCAAAAAATTGAGCAAAAATTATTTTGTTTAAAATCTTCTATTTTTACTCTCCAAGAAAAGAAAAGAAAGAAAAAGAAAATCAGTTTCTTGTTATTCTCTTCATATTGTTGTTTTTAGAACTCAAAAAATCAATATTTATTGTTCTTGAAAACTTACTCCGCTTCTAAATTAGTAAACAATTAAAATGATACTAGCGAATTATTTTGATTGGTGTTGCTCTTCCGTATTGTGGACCTGATAGAGAGGAGACACTTGGATCCCTGTGAGTTCAAATAGTTCAGAATAAGCAATTAATTGCTTTATTCCCTACAACAACCAGAGTGCACAAAAGGTATAATCTGATTTTATATTTATTTATATATTCACTTGAATAAGTTCGATCGTTAAAATCATTTTTAAATCAAAGGGGTTAAATTTATGTTTGATAAAAATTTTAATTTTCTACTGCATATACTCTTGTGATTATATCGAACCCAACATTACCCTCCTCTTGTTGTGCCAAAATTATCTATAAGAAAGAGCAGAAGTGCTAGAGAAAATGTGGATATGGACGGATACCTCGTCAATTTTGGCTGGAAAACCTTTACCCTTGCTGACTCACAGACTGCAACCAACAACTTTAGCAAAGGTTGGTGGCAATATATATATATATATAAGAATGAATGAATGAACGGTTTATTAAGAAGTTATTCTTCTTGTTTTTGCATTAGAAAATCTGATTGGAAATGGCGGTTATGCTGAAGTTTACAAAGGTTGTTTGCCAGACGGACACCTGGTTGCCATCAAGAGGCTCAACAAGGGAATAGCAGAGGATGATGTACTAAATTTTTTATCTGAGATCGGAATAATTACACATGTAAATCATCCTAATACTGCTGAAATGATTGGTTATGGGGTTGAAGGAGGGGTATATCTCATTCTTAAGTTATCATCATTAGGGAGTTTGGGTTCGCTTCTTCAGTGTATGTTTTCGCTATTTTCATACATTTTTCCTTTTCAGCTGTACGGCTCAAATTTCATTAAACAGACTAAAAATACTCTTCTTCCAGGTTCAAAGGAAAAACTAGATTGGAGTACCAGATATATGATAATTCTTGGGACAGCAGAAGGCCTACTTTATCTACACGAAAATTGCCAAAGACGAATTATTCACAGGCATATTTAAGCTGATAATATCCTATTATCCGAAGATTTTGAGCCTCAGGTACATTTCAATTCAATTTTTCAAAATTTTGCGTACAGTTACATGGATGTTAATTCTTGTTTAAATGTTTCTTTAACATTGTTTAGCGTAAAAAGATGCTCCCTTTCCATATTGAATGTTCTTTTCAATAATATGAAGTTTTTATAGAAAAATACAAAAAAAAAAA
The DNA here is from genome assembly GCA_019321725.1 of Paulownia fortunei. NCBI lineage: Eukaryota > Viridiplantae > Streptophyta > Magnoliopsida > Lamiales > Paulowniaceae > Paulownia > Paulownia fortunei. The sequence continues at coordinate 25,677 of JAGSPU010000974.1, forward strand.
GTTAGATCATTTTTTACATTTATAAATGAAAAAGTACTAATTACAAAATTCATTATACTCACGGCATGTACTGTTTTAAGAAATGGAGCATTTTTAAGTATCTCCACCCATAAAAATAAGAAAATTTATTCATGGAACTAAGAGAATATAATTAGTTGAAGAATTTATATACAAGAATGACAGATTAGCATCTCTGTGCACTTGATTTATTTGAAATGTTGAAAGTTATAATGGAGTAATGCTGACCT
>JAGSPU010000769.1:0-25810 GCA_019321725.1 Paulownia fortunei
CTCTCAAGACAAAAAGAAGTTTTTGACTGAGGTTAAAAATTTTTATTGGGATGATCCATACCTATTCAAATATTGTCCAAATCAAATCTTTCGAAGATGTGTGCCTGACAATGAGATAGGTAATATTGTCAAATTTTGTCATTCAGAAGCATGTGGTGGTCATTTTTCTGTAAAGAAAACTACTGCAAAAATCTTGCAATGTGGATTTCATTGGCCAACTCTTTTCAAAGATACTTACACTTTCTGCAAAAGCTGTGAAAATTGTCAAAAGTTAGGGTCCCTTTCAAAGAGAAATATGATGCCCCTACACCCTATCCTAGTGATTGAAATATTTAACTGTTGGGATATTGATTTTATGGGGCCATTTCCATTATCATTTGGTTTTCTTTACATATTGGTTGCCATAGATTATGTTTCAAAATGGATCGAGGCAATTCCTTGTCGAAACAATGATCACAAAATAGTGATAAAATTTTTGAAAGAAAATATTTTAAGTCGATTTGGAATTCCTAGATCTATTATCAGTGATGGGGGAAAATATTTTTGTAACAAAGTTTTCGGAACTTTAATGAAGAAATATGGAATCATACATAAAGTTGCAACCCTTTATCACCCTCAGATAAATGGACAAGTTGAACTTGCAAATCGGGAGATAAAACAAATTTTGGAGAAAACAGTTAACCCAAACCATAAAGATTGGTCTCTTAGACTTACCGATACAGTTTGGGCATACAGAACTGCTTTCAAAACATCATTAGGCATGTCTCCTTATAGGATAGTTTATGGAAAACCTTGTCATTTACCTATTGAACTTAAACATAAAATTTATTGGGCAATCAAAATGTTTAACTTTAACCTTGATGAAGCTTCAAAATTGCGCAAATTGCAAATCAATGAACTTCAAGAACTGAGAAATGATGCATATGAGAATTCTAAAATTTATAAATCAAGAATCAAAAATTTCATGATAATAAAATTTCAAGAAAAATATTTGAGGTTGGTCAAAAGGTTTTGCTTTATAATTCTCGATTGCATTTGTTTCCTGGAAAATTGAGATCAAGGTGAAGTAGTCCTTTTGTTGTAAAAAAAGTATATCCTTATGGGGCGATTGACATTGAGAATCCTAGAAATGGTAACATATTCAAAGTAAATGGACAAAGAGTTAAACCATTTCTAGAAAATCAATTTTCACAAGAGGAAATCCTTTTTTCTTTCTAACCCTTGTTATGATTAGTGTTGTATATATTCTTTTTTATCTAACATTATTTTATTTATTTTTTCTTCTCTTCTTCTTCTTTTATTTTTTATTTTTTCTTTTCCCAGTTAAATGGCGGATAACGGTACTCAGTGGCTATAAAAGTCGGACTTGTCAGTTTCCCAAACAACTGAAATCTTTGTACAAATTTTCTTTGCTTTTATCATTCTCTTTTCTTGTTATTTTCAAAATGGGTGACATTTTTCTAACTCTCAAGAAGCGATTTCCTTTTCTTCCTAAAAATGCAATTTTGAAAATTTATAAAATCAGGATTGAAAGATTGAGGATGTTTATGCACAAGGGCATTCCGGAGGGGAGGACATACGATGGATAATTGAAATAAAGGTAAGGGCAGGTGAGTTTTTACATGAGTTTCTAGATTTGCTTACTAGATACATGTCTGGTTTTGGTAAAAGCACATATTCAAAAAAACAAAGGGCCAAAAAAATGAAAGTTTGTCATATTTGTGCTATATGGACTTTCAACACAAAGTGTCGTTCTTTAGGAATGGTCTTTAAAAATCGAGAAGATAAACTTAAATTCATTATGGATGGACTGAGTAAGGAGTCTTTAGATCATATTATATTGACTCTTGAGACGCATTCATATGGATTGGTACAACGTGCAATTCTTGATTTATGGGATCGTTTTCGAAATGAATATGAGCTTTATAGTTTTGAGAATCTGACATTAAAAGACCCTATTTGCCAGTTTATAAGAAAACTGGATGGGAAGCATATCCTCGACCCATAGAGAGCGTTTAAGCCATTACTGGACGTAAAACCAGAGGAAGATGTGAGCCACAATCACAACTACATGTACATACACGTGTTAGTAGGTAATTTTTAAATTTCGTATGTGTCTTTATTTTCAACCTTTTTGACAAAAGAAAAAGACATGCAATAAATGCATTCCCTGTTCACACCTCAATAAATATCACCGTACTCACTCTATTTTTGCACAACTTATTTTCAAAAGAAAAAAAAATAAAAGTTTCTTCAACTCGCAAATTTAATTCCATTTGTGTTTTTTGTGGATCCAATCTAGGAAAAAATGGTGAGTTTATAGGGGTAGCCAATAACTTTGGTAGAACTTTAGCAGAAAGAAAAATTCATTTAGTGTATGGGGGAGGCAGTTTGGGGTTAATGGGGAGTGTTGCTATTTCAGCTTATGTAGGAGGTGTCAAAGTTCTGGGAGTTATCCCAAAATCTTTAACAGTACAGAATATCACAGGTATGACCATTGGAGATGAGCTAAAAGTGTCACATATTCAGGACAGAATGCCTAACATGTTAAACAATGCGGATGCATTCATCATTCTACCTGGCGGTTTTGGTACACTGGAGGAATTATTCCAAATTGTCTCTTGGGCACAACTCAACATTCACCAAAAATCTATAGGTATTCTTAATGTTAATGGTTTTTATGATGGTTTGCTATCTTTTGTAAATCATGCTGCGAAAAAAGGGTTTATTTCAACTTTTGCGAGAAGAATCATCATTTCTGCTCCAACACCTGACCAGCTGATTGATCAACTTCTAGCATATGTGCCAAAACCTGATCCAGCCTTGGCCAATGTGGATTGGTCCAATAGGAACAATGGTCGAAAACGCAAATTGAATTTGACTCTCAGTCTGTGATACTTATTGTTAATAATTTTATCTAATAGTATGTATTTTTTTTTTGTTGTTTCAGCTTCATTAGTCGCATTTCAGGTGATATCTTTCAAACTCTACTTTCCTATCTATTTTTAACATAGGGGACAATGTCTCGATTAGGTTGGGGGCAGCGATAATTGATATCATGACTTGTATAGTCAATGTGTGTTTTTCTAGTATTTAAAAAATAAAAAAAAATAAAAAATAAAAAATAAAAAATAAATAAATAAATATAAATCAAGCGTGTTTTTTTTTATGGGTCCGTTGAAAGCATGAAAAAAAAGGTGGCTGAGTAAAGGGTAATTGTAACACTCTTAAGACACATCTCTATTTTTTTTTGCATAACATGGCAGGTTTGTAAAGTTTTTAACTAATGTTTGTGAATTATCAATTTTTTCTTTTTTAAGTCGTATAGGTTCTTCCAACTTCAATGATTAAAATTAAGCATAAATAATATGGTTTGATTGATGATGGGTGTTGTTTTGGACTTTGATGTTGTTATTTGGTTAATATATTTTTATAATAATTATACTCAAATTTTATTTTGCACAAATAGTTATGTTATTTAGTGTGAAAACAATCATGTCAAAATAGATAGTTCTTATGCCCTTACTCTAATCATCACTTGAATCTTCAACATGTAGGGGTTGAGTATTAGAACTTTTACTTTTGGTCTGTCGAGGCGAATGACTGATAGTGCACCACTAGAAAAATGATTAAGGCAATAGGCTTTCTAGCACCATTGCCAAATCAACTTGTTCCCTATATGATGTTTAAAGAAAACATCCCCTTAGTAAACCACTTTGAGCCTTACAATAAATATATATATTTTTTTTTTGTAACCATATTTTTTTACCTAGCCTAAATACATTATTATCCAACCCTTATTCTAAAAATGATTGGAGTTTAAGAGACATTCAATTGACAGCTTGAACTTACAAAAGAAATTCAGGTTGGAATAAAAGATAAGTGTGGGGAGTTTCTTAAAAAGTAAAAGAAAAAGAAAAAGAAAAACAATAAAAAAAAATTGCAAAGTGCTACAAGTTGCAACTAAAAATGAGATGTTGCAAGATGAATAAGAGGGGTCCAATTCAATAACAATAGACTCCAGTGTGAAATTTGTGGAGTTGGAGAATTCTTCATCAATAAATTTTATGTCTCTAATTCCATAAAGTTTTTAGAACCTTTGTTGCATCCTATCCTTTTATTTCTTAGCAACATTACTACCCTTTGGCCCCATTACAACCATTGTTGAAGACCTTTTGATTTCGTGTGGTGCCTTTAGTGTAGTGGAGATTTGCACCAAAGGAAGAGCCTATGATGTTTAACTTTTCTGTTAGAGATTGGGTGATGGTTTTTGTAAGGTTTCATGAGAATTCACTTATTTGAAACATGCATAGTTTCATCACTATTAACATTAACTGTCCACACACACACTTGAGTATGATTATTGTGGAAATGTATTGATTTTTGAATGACTAAGAGTTAAACTCAACACTTGTTTAATTTTATTTCCATATTACTTTGTTGCTTCATGAGAATAAAAGTTGGAAGATAGTTATTATAGATGTTTGTAGGTATCACTGCTGGAAACCTTCACGAGACTACAACTCGTCCTCTATGGGTCACCTAGGGGTTTAAAGGCTTGTTGCATATGCTAAATGCAATTGTGATTTCCTACGAAAGTGGATTAGTTTATGTTTGTTTTAAACTTGCTCGAGGACAAGCAAGGGTTAAGTGTGGGGGAATTTGATAAGTGCATATTTTGACATATTTTTATATCAAATCCTTTATACTTTTCTTGCTTTATTCTTGTTAATATTATTGTTTTATTAATATTTTGTGTTAGGGAATAAATGGAAGCATGTTTTCAGACTTGTGCAGTTTTTGTAATTTGAGCATAACTTCATGATCAAAAGCTCTATGGACCTAAAGCTTATTTCATTTGAAAGCCAAGAGATAGAGGTACAACTTTTATGTTGGAGGCTCAGCCCAATTCAGTCTTGATGATAGCAGAAAATTCATCCAAATAGTTGCACAAAATGGATCACTAAAATTCGGATCAGAGTTCAGCCCAGTATTGACTTATTTTACCAATTCGGTTATATATCTTGAGCCCAAATTTATTTTGGTCTAAAATTTGGATATATTATACCCAAGAGGTAAATAAACAAGTTTGCTGAGACAAGATGGTGTGAAAATATGTCAAAATGGTAAAACCATAGGCTGCAAGTTGCTGCTGATGTTACAGGGCGGCTCTTGGACATGACTCGGTAATTTGACCATATCTCCTTCATCCGATCGCCAAATTTGACAAAAGATATATGAAAATATATCAACGTTCAAAGATCTACAATTTTGATTATTCACATATCTTCAAAATCTGGCTGTATCTGATCGAAAAATGTAATTCAATTCAATGGATGAGAAATTTGTGTAACAACTTACCAACTCTTGGCAACTAGCATACCACTTGATTAACCCCTCCATTATTTATTTGGCCTCTAGCTTACTCCAAGTACTATAAATAGGCCATGTATTAAGCTTGTAAGAGGGGGGGGTAGAGGGTTTCTTTAGGCTAAGTTATCTAGTTTGTATGTTTTCTAGTATTGTAAGTTTTCTAGTAGTAATAGAAATGCATTCTCTAGTTTCTCTTATATTTTTAGTCTTTGTTACTTTTATTATGTCTTTCTAAACTTTATTTTGCTGAGGAAAAAGGGTGAATCTCTTGATGGAGGAAGAGAAATGGTTATAAGGGTAGAAATTGTTTAAGTATGTTGTATTATTATTTTTATTTTTGATCTAAACCCTACTTGTTTTATGGTGATTCTTGATTTATGTATCTCCAATGGCACAACAAATACTTGGGTTCATTTAGCTTATTGTACGGTTTTACCCCACCGACTGCTAATGTGAAACCTTGATTTGTTGTTGACGAAGGTGTATATAAATACTTGATCCCATAAATAAGTGTTGGCGTTAAGAGATAATTTGCAATAGTAAGACAATATCATGATTACCTTATTGCATGAGTTACTTGATAATATCTTCCCATCGGAACCTTCATTATGTATGGATTCCAATTGTGGCAATTAATAGAGGTAAAAAGAATAAATAACCATTTCTCTATCCAAAACTCAAGAGTGGATCCCTAATCCTCAGTACTTTTATTACTTTAGTTTTTCTTTAGTTACATCATACATTAATTGTTCATATATTTCGATTCACATAAACTCCATCTTTTTAGAAATATAAACTTGAATTCTTCAAACAACTTCCCTGTAGATCGACCTCGGACTCACGAGAAATTTATTACTTACTACAACCTACACTTGGGTTTGCAACCTTAAAGTTGTAGCAACTGTTGCTCTCGCGACTGTGTCCTCTAGTATAGCATGTAGCTCTTTCTGCGTGAATCGAACGTCCATGTCCAAGTGTGGTCTTGTGCTGGGGGCTGTTTCTCCGATCTTGCTGGTACTTCCTGATATTGTTTAGAGGAGGCCATTAGTGGTTGCTGATTCCCTTCATCATCATTAGCCCCATGCTCTAGTTGAGCTCCTTGTGTGCTGGTTTCTCTTACTCTTGTACTTGTCTGCATTCTCAGTATTATGGTAGGGTTTCCCACAGACGCTGCCAAAATGATGTGGGTTACCTTTTGTCTGTTGAGGTGTGCCAGACACTGCTCTTGAAGTGGATTCTCTACTTGCAACACAAATAAACAGTTAGGAGGGCCCTAAGGTTATCCCAGGAAAGCTCCTCCGATATTTAAATCAATAAATATTCGAGAGAATATGCACTAACTCAAAATGGAAGATCAAAGTGAGTACCTTATAAATATGGAGAGATGGGCTAGTTATACTTTTTTATTTTGGGACATGGGCCTCGTTGGCCTTTAATATAATATAAACCCTGTGGGCTTGGTTGCCTTATTTAGCAAGTGTTTGATATCTGTGATTTGGGCTATCAACTTGCCTATGGATCAAAATTAATTATTTATTCGGCTAAAATAAAATAAAATAAAATAAAATAAAAATTCTCATACCCATCAATATCAGAATATATGATTAAACTAATTCAAAGATGGGGCAGTATTAGCTTACTATTTAGCATTTTCAATCATGAACCCAGATCTCGTGAAAGTCGCTCGTCCATTTCTCCTCTTTATGTTCAGGTGTAATATGTAGGTTATAAATATAGGGTTACAACATTTATTTATCTATCTATGAGGCCTTATATTTTTCTCTATGATAATCATTTGCTTCAATTATTCTATAATTGCAATATATACCAAGTTATTTAACTAATTATTTTTGGTATTGAAGTCAAGCATTTCATTCCACCATCCTTAGAAAAAGTTTCATCCTTGAAACTTGTTGTACCAAGATTCCTAAGAATGTAAAATGTTTATCAAACAATTTCATGTCCAATTTCTATATCATCTTTGTCATTCCAAAAGTTAATACCCCATTCATTGTAAATTGGATTATAAGCTTCAACTACGAATCTATTCCCATATAACCTCAATTCACACTAAAGCTTATATACGAATTACAAGTTCCTACTTAAAAATCTTATGATTTTGTGCAATTAGACTTACTTGTCGCTTAATTGGAAGTACAGGTATCCTATTGAATGAAAGCATAAACTTTTGCTTACATTAAAGACCTTTAATATCCACCTTTATTTTGGATAACCTATAATGCTTGCTTATTAAAGATATGACAACCAGTCTGGGCTTTTCCCTTGTTAGAACAAAAAAAAAATAAAAAAATAGCTCTACATCCTCAATGGCCACATAGCATCCCCAGTTATGCTATGGACAATCCTTCTCTGCATGTGATTGTCCACATCGAGGGAATTGGGCACACTGTCTTTGGCGAGGGTAGGCAGCAGTGTAATGGCCATGTTGACCACAATCATAACAAGATCTGGTCCTCTTTGGTTAATTCCTATTTGCATGGCTTATCCTACACTTAGTGCACCAATTCCCTCTCATTGCTCCATTCCAAATTGCTTTTGTTGATAGTTTTCTTTCCCCACTTGCTTATTAAAGTCATGGTTTTGTTGGAAGCTCGAGAGTTTCTCTCTTTATTTCTTTTGGGTGTTCATCTGCTAACTCTGACTCAACATCAAGAGCCATGTTCACAACTATTGTATAGGTAGTTAAAGTCTAAGCAGATAATAGTACACGAATCTCTATCCTTAAACCTTTCGTAAATTTCTTAAACTTCCTAGTTTCTATTCTATGTATAATAAGTGACAAAATGGCACAATAATGCAAACTTAGCTTGGTATTGTGCCACAATCATATTTTCTTACTCTAAGTTGAGGAACTCGACCTCATTACTCTCACGCATGAGTATAGAATCTCTTATAAAATATGTATTTAAATTATTTCCATGTTGTAGGTTCAGTCTTTGACTCCATTACAATTCTCCACCATTCATGCGCTTACCCCTTCAATATATAAGTAGCATTAGAGATTTTCTAAAGATCATTGCAATCTAATCTCCTAAAGATCTTTTCGAAGTTGGTAATCTATGCCTTAGCCTCATCAGCCTCTAATAGACTTTAAAAGATAGGTGGATTAGTCTTGGTAAACTTTTCAAACTTGTCATAGTCAACCACCACCACTTGTTGATTTACACTAAAGTTTCTAGCACCAACATGATGACCATTCACTTGATTGCTTCTCTCAACCTCTTGTTGACCTGCAGCTCTATTAACATGAATAGGGGGATTCAGTAGATCGCAATTGCCAGCCCTTTGTTGTCCCCTAACTCTACTAGCATGCACATTGGGACGAGTAGCACTAGCAGGTCATCCTCGTTTCAACAACATTTTCTAAAATAAAATTGATGACAATTAGATCGACTTAAATTATCAATACCAATAAACTCTCTGCTCCTATACAATAACAAGCAAACCCAAGCAATAAATAATGACTAACAAGTTATTTATACTATCTTAATGGTCACGCCCCATACTCCGGCACCATGACAACTACCGCAAGCTATAGGGAACATCTCAAATGAATGCAAGGCTAACACAACATTCCCAATATAGTTCAATATTAAACAGTGGTATAGAGTGTCTATACCTCATTATACAAATTATAAATCAATGTAATCTATCAAACAAATAAATCAGTAATTCCTCAAATATCTACCTGACAAGATTTAAATAAATAAATCACGAATCCTTACACATATTTCTCTCGAAAACATAAACAAAATCACAATGTCTAAAATTATTCTCCAAGTCCCAAGAAAAATAATAAATTCTCAATCTCCAAGTCTATTCTATTAAAGAATTCTAAATATAATAAAAGTAACTAAGCTCAAACTCCTTTCATAGGCTTTCGAGAATTTATCCAAGGAACTATACCACAATATTTAAAAAATATTAGTGGAATCATAAGCATGACAACCTAATAAATAACCTAATACTCATTTAGTTGGATCAAACAAGCCATATAGTAATTATATAATCGATGAAATAAATAAACAAAAATAAATCCAAGAACATAATACTTAAAGAAATAAAAAATCAATAACCACATGCAACCAACTATATCCACCGTACAAACACCATATACAAGGCAATTTATGTCGCGTGGTAGGCTTAACCTTTCTATCCTATGTCACGTAGTGTACTTCACCCTTCTATTTTAGATCATGAATCAATACTTAACCCCAATTAATCTTTGTTGTCCTGGTTTATTCTAGAATATCCATGGGTGATTATAGTTTCAACAATAACCTTAAAATCACTGCGTTTGCAAAATCATATTTTAACAATCGATTTCTAAAATTACATATACAAAAATAAATAAAATTTATAAAGTCATTTTCATATACAAACAAATCACATTTTATAAAGTCAGATTCAATACAAAATATATACTTGATCACCCAAAATTGTAATTTCCAAAGCACAATAAAAATACTACATATACAATTTATATGCTAAAAAGGTGAAAAGTCACCTTCTGTATTGATAACCAACAGTGCATACGTGGCAATTTCTTTTACGTGCTACCAACCCACTCTTGAACATCAAATAATTCTATATGAATATCCATAGTGTCAATATTTTCTTATTCTAATTATTTCCAATCAAAACTCTAGTTAATTCATTATTATTCTACCAAACTCTCCTACGGCCCATTAAAACAATTAAATAAAAAGTTTAATTACAAAATTGGTTCCTTATGTATAGGGGTGGCAAGATTAGTCTCGTAAAGACAGGAGAAGCAATATTTAAACAAAAATTGAAAAAAAATTGCACATTGAGTATAAATTTAATCCAAAACTAGATTTTTCACTAGAAAACATCACATGGCCAACAAACCTTCAATTTGGAAATTTTAGAAAATTTCAGTAGTTTTTTGATAACTTGGCATAAATTGTCCATGTGAACATAACCTATCTTATATGGGATCCAAATAGAAGAAAAAAAATACTGATGTGAACTCAAATAACTCATTTAAGCATGCTAAGTTAAAAGAAAACGTGGAAGTCTTCTTCTTTATATTTTGTCTAAATAATTAATATTATTTACTATAAAGAATTTACTCCATTTGTGCAAATTAAAAATAACTCTATACAATATTTTCTATTTTTAATTTAATTCATTAAATAGAAAAAAATTATATCATTTGTAAATTTTTTATCAAAGTAGTATTATAAAAGTAATATTTCTGTTTTTATTGATTAATATAACTCAATTTTCATCTTTTCTATTTCAATTCATAGATGAATTTTAATTAGTCAACTAATTAATTATCAATTAGGAAGTACTACTATAAAATATTTTCCTTTGTGCAAATTAAAAATAACTATATACCATATTTTCTATTTCTTAATTTAATTAATTAAAAAATAATTTTTTAATTATGAAAATTCCTATTTTATTTGTAAAATTAAAATAACAAAAAAATAAAAGTCAATCAATTTTCCATACTTTCTATTAATTAATATAATTCAATTCACAAATAAATTTTAGTTAGTCAAAAATAATTATTAATTAGGGAGTACTAGTTAACTATTCAAAAATATAATTAACCAACCAAATTAAAAATATATAATAAAATACTTAATTTTCTTTTATTTTCCTTTTTCCTTTTTTTTTCATTCTTTTTCTACCACCACCACCACTAGACGCAGCAATCTGCAAACATGCCTGTTTTTTCTCCTTCCCCATTAGAGAGATGATGAACATATATTCTCCATTATGTGGCATAAATTCTTGATTTCAGACTCATAACTCCCCATTATGTGGCATAAATAAAAAAAATCTGGAAAATCTTGATTTTTCTTGATTCTCCATTATGTGGCATAAATCAAGATCCATCTCTTTCCCCATTATATGGCATAAATTCTTCATGCCCGTCTAAGTCTTCGACCGGCACTGTTTATCTCCTTGCCCATCTAGGGCCGCCGTTCTCCTAGTTGAAATTGCTATGAGGATTAAAAAAAAACAGCAATTGACTAGTTTTTGTGGAGGGTTTGGGTTAGTACATTTGGGGATTTGCTTTGGGGAGGAGGATGTTGGGTTTGGGGATGTACGGTGGTGGTTGGTGGTGGTGCTAGGTTTGGCAGGGTGGAAGGCTGGTGGCGGGGTTGGTGGTGGTGGTGTGGAAAGACGGTGGGTTAGTGGTGGGGTGGAGGTGCAGGGTCTATTGAAGATGAAGAAAAAAAAAAAGGAAAAAAAAGGGAAAAATGAAATAAAAAAATTAATTATTTATTATTTTATCTAAGTAATTATATTTTTAAAGTAATTAATGTTAAAAAATTTACCCCCTAACTAATAATTAATTAGTTTATTAACTAAAAATTGAATTATAAACATGGTTATAATAATTAAAGTTATTTGTTAAATGTCAAATGTAAATTAATTAAGAATTATAAAAAATAAATTTATTTACTTAATTAATAGGGTAAACCTCATTTTACCTCTTTACATTATTGAGTATTACGTTATTATTTATATTCTCAATTATCTCTCTTTATCACGGTGTATTATTATTTTATCTTATTTTACCCTCTTATACTTTAAAAAATTAATCAAATTTTTCTTACCATTTATTTATAATAAAATTATTTTAAAAAATTCTAAGATTAATAGACTTTATTTATATTCTAATATTTTTTCAACTTAATTAATAACACTTAATATTAAACTTATTTTAAATTTTATTATTTTTAAAATTTAATAGCTATTTTTTATATATATAGTTCCTATGAAATTTCTATATCGTATAATATTTTGTATTAACTAATATATTTTACTTATAAATTTGTTACTTATCATAAATATAAAAAATATATAACATATTTTTAAAAAGTATTTTGTTAAATATATAAAATATTAGTAATAAATTTCTCATTGTTAATGGATTTATTAAAATTTCATAAAAAAAAAGGTTATTTTTAGGTATAATTTAATACCATTAAATAAATTATAAATAATCAAATTATCATAATTTAATAGATATTATGTTCTATTTAAAAAATTATAGTTATTTTACTAACTAATTTTATTACCATTATTTGATTATAATGATTATTTTTGAATTTAACATAGTTTCTATGAACTTATGATAATTTTATTAATAATAAAAAAATATTACTAATATTTTATGCATTTCGTAAGATATTATTTAAAAATATTATATAATTTTTTTAAATTTGTATTGAGTAGAAAGTTTATAAATAAAGTATATTAGCTAATAAAAAATATTCTACTATATACTAATTTGATAGGAACTATGTTAAGTTAAAAATTAATTATTAAAATTTAAGTACAATAAAATTTTAAATTAATTTAATATTAAGTATTAACTAATCAAATTAAAAAAAATTATTAGAACATAAATATAAATCTATTAATTTTAGAATATTTTAAAAAAAATATTATAAATAATAGGTAAGGGTAATTCGGTTAATTATTTTAGAATACGGGGGGCAAAATAAGATAATGGGAGTACAAGAGGATAAAATGAAACAAAATAAAAATATAGAGAAATAAAGTAAGACAATTGAAAGTATAGGTAAACAGAATGGTAAAATAAGATTTACCCTAACTAATATTATAACTTATAAGTAAGTGTAAAAATATTTCATAACCACTAATTAATTACCAAATTTTTAAAAAAATAAATGTTAAAGTTCTTTTATTTTACCTTCCAAATCTGGCCACTTGACTTTCATTTTCCATGTCAGTAGGTCCATTTAAGCCCTAACTTTGGCCAGTTGAATAGAGTATGCCTTGTCATGAGGTCCATATGGTTTATATTTCCAACTCAACCTTAATTTTAGTACATATAGGCTTCTGTATGTACATGTTAATAAAAACATCCCCAAATTGAAAGGTCATGTACCAACCACATGACATTTTTTTTGCCATAAAATCTAATTTACTCAATGTGTGAAATTTTTTCAATTTTTGTTCAAAAATTACCACCCCATGTTTTTAAGGGACTAATCCCCCCCCCCCCCCCCCCCCCTCAATTTTTTAAAAATATATTTTTTATTAACAAAATTTAATAAAATTAAAATTTTGCCCCCCTTAAAATTATGAAATTATCTCAATTGCCTCCCTTTAAATTTTTATAATCTTATTTTGAATATGTAAATTTAAAGATATTCTAAATTATTTGAAACTTTATTTTTTCAAAATTTTAGGTGATTATTATTAATATAAATTTTTAAAAGGCATTTGTACTATTAAAAATTTATTATGATTTTGTCTCTACAAATTTAATTTATATTAATCAAAAAATACTCATTATTGTTATTTTTTTATATTTATTTGTTAATTTTTAACTTATTTTATTCCACTATCTTATTTATTATTTGAGATTATTTTAATTTTTATGTTGCAAGAAATCATAAAAGTAGGTTTTTCATAATACATTTCATTTGGTTAATGATTATGAAATAATGCTAAGATGCTTACAATAGTTTTTGGAAGTAAGCTTGATTGACAAATTTATTTTTGACATGTTACTATAAATTTTTATAATGTTAAAAATTATTTTTATTTAAACAATAGTTATCTTTCCCAATAAAAATAATTAAGAACTTCATCAGTTTTTTAATATATTTTTAATTTATTATTTTCTTATTATATTTTTTCATTCACATTTATATAATTTATTTATTTTATTGAGTTTCATTTGTCTTATACTTTGCGTTTCATTTAGTTTTTAATTTTGTTTAGTCCAATAAGAATTAGATTATTATTTTTTTTTTGTTATGATTTAAAATATAATTTAACAATATCACAATTAGAACATTAAAATTATTTATTTTTTTGAAAACTTTTTCTTAAGTAATATTTCATAAATGTAGCTACTTATATAAATTACATTTTATTTGAAGAACGTTTTTCTTTTTTCACATTAATAAAATAATTTTGAACACTTAATAATAATTCATAAGATTGTAATAAAACTGTGATAAATACTCTAATATCCTAATTATATTTTTTAAAAAATATTAATTAATAAGAAAAATCACAATAAAAAATATTTTTATAGATAAAAAAAATAATTAATATTATATTATTGATAATCAAATCTCGCCCCCCTCTAAACTCATATCCTGGCTCTGCCCTTGCTTGTCACCCCCTTATTATTACGGTGCCAATTTTGTAATTAAGCCTAAATATAAAGAAGGCACTAACGGTAGCAGATTGTAAAACCTGGATTCTAGTTTGTAACCTATTCATATACTTCTATACTATTTTGAACATACTAGTGGTGAAGATGATTGTCTTGGGTTGATAATTTGTATTCTCTAACATCCCACTAACCCATTTAGTAAATATATACACCAATCTCAAATCAAATGCATGGCCCATGAACAATTTTGTCCAAATCAATTTTGTTTCTTTAATTGCTACACAACAAGCGATGTTTTCTTCCCATTTACGCATGCATATCAGAATATATGAGTAAATTAATACAAAGATGGGGCGGTAATGGCTTACTATTTAGCAGTTTCTATCGTGAATCCAGATCTCCCGTAAGCCGCTCGTCCGTTTCTCCTCTTTCTATGAATTGTAATGCGTAGGTTATAATGATAGGGTTACATCATAACTTAATGTAATTTGATAGTTCAAGCTCCAAATTAATGTGATAGTATCCAAACCTGAGTTGCAAGTGTAGTCAGTGAATCTAACTTAAGCACTCAAGGTACCTTCTCAACTGAGGATCTTTCATATAGCCATTGGTAGTGGTTGGTTGCTATCTTCTCAATCAACAAATGGGCATCACTTTGCAATCTTAAATATCAAAGTTGCTCCTGCTATCGCATCAATGATAGTCCTTATTTGACCATTCAAACTCAATGTTTAAAAGTGTTGTAATTGTTGCCAATATTTGAAAGCATGTAATGGACATCTTCGGAGAAGATCCTTGAACTGCTCCCATGCCTCGTACAATGGTACGGTACCCATTTGCTTGAACTGTGCAATCTCACTTTTCAGCTGAAATATCTGCATCAAATTATTTCAGTCAATGATAGTTCCCGATACAAAATATTATAGCCATAGTCTTGCTTTGTCCTTGAGAGAATGGAAACAAATGAAGCCTAATAACTGACACTCCATTCATCTTGAGTGTGTCACGAATCTCGAGAAACATAGCCAAATTAGCATTTGAATCATTTAATACTATATCCTCAAACTAATCTAAATGCACTAATGCTATCCCCTCAAACTGCACTATGCTAACGAGTGTCGGTTTCATTTCAAACTTATTGACATTGATCCGTTTACGAGCAATTTCAGAATAATGTTGATTTATAATAAGCTAGAAATTAGCATTAAGTACTATAATTAGAAAATTCTAATTTTATTCAATTAAATCAATTTAAAGTTTGCTAATGGCTAAATAAAATCCTAAAATTTTAAGAACCTTTGACTCGGTAAGAATAATTAATATGAATAAACTCTAGAGCTAACCTGATTATCCATTATGTTTTGTCAATTTAACTTGTCAAATTCAGAGTTTATGAATTTATAAATTAAAAATTCTAGTTTAATCAACTTACTCTTGAATGTTGAGTGATTATGAATACAAATTCATATTTTGACATTCCTATGAAAATGTAGAATTTAAAGAATCACCAAGAAAACTAATTCTTGGTAGCGACTTTAAAGAAATCATACGCTTCCCGATTATAGGAATTTCAAAGTTGTATTAACCTTAAGTCCTATACAGAATTTCCTCTCTTGAGTGATGAATTCTATATCCCAATAATCAAGATTAGTAGTCAATTAATTAAGAAAAATATTCAAAGCAAAGGTAATACAAATAAATTGAATCAATTCCAATATAACAAATTAAAAATCAAAACATAGGTTCAAACATAAGTTACATCATCCTAGATAATGGATTTTGTTCATAATGAACACTGCAAAATTCAGAGACAAACTCATGTTCTTAGTTAAAGGAAGAAAAGAAAGAGAGAATTGCAAGAATCAAATGAAGGAAATCTTCTCTATGTCCAAAATTTTGATGCCTTTCATTGCATTCTTGAATCCTTGTCCGTGTTTTCTAGTCTTCTCTCTTGTTCTCCAGTTGCGAAAAGTCCCCATGAAGTGTTTTAGGTTTTCCTTTCATATTTCACTTTCAAAATTTGAAATAAAAATCTAATCTGCATATTTTTTCCTATCAGGAGGCGCTGCGGCACTGAACCTATTGGATTCTTGAAAATTTCTAACTACTGGCACCGTAACCCAAGAAATTAGTGTTGTGGTGCCAAATAGTTTGTGTTGCCTTAAATTTCTACATTTTTCTTTCTCCTTGGATCTTCATTGCTTGCCTCATTTTTCAGTTTTCTATAAAATATAAACAAAGCACATAAAAAGCAACCAAACTTACTTGAAGTTAAACAAATTATTAAGTTAAATGTGTTCAAATTATAGATATAGGGTGTTCCTTTTTTGCTTGTCATTCAAATTTCTCTTTTATCCAATGAATTTTAATCTTATCAAAAAAAAAAAACCCAACTCAACACACATCACCATGTTTTTTACCCAATGGTCAGTGATCACACTTATTTCCATGTTTATTTGAAGAAAAACTAACATTCCATTTTTGGTTGTTAAGATATAAAAATCGGCTATGAGAATTTGAGGTTAGGCATTTAAAATAGTGGGTTTAGGGTTGACATACAATTGTCTCAAGACATATTTTATTATTTTAGTAGTATATATAATACATAAGTACGATATTCTTAAACAATAGTAAAACTGATAGCATTATTAAAATTATTAATCATTTATTTTAAAAGATAATTGAATAAAAAATTATCATAAACACATAACTTTTTATAAGTCCCCACTAAAATCTTGGACGCATAAAGAAAGAAGAGAAGCAATCCAAGTTCGAAAAACAAAGACAAGAAAAGGAAAAAAAGAAATTTGTATTGAATTAAAACAAAGGTCAATCACTCTAGCAATCTTTCATCTTTACCTTCTCTCATTTTCATCCATCATCTCTCATATGTTTCCTTTTAGTTTCTCATCTCTATAATTCATCTCGTCCCTAAACACATAATTATGTTAGTTTTGACGGAATCTATGCCAAATTGGACGATACATTCCATTTTTCAAGGGTATTTTCAATAAACCAAAAAAAAAAAAAATGCTAAACATGTTAGATTTTAGAATTTCACAATGAAAATGCTTTAGAAATTAGTTATCTTTAAGGAATAAATTGTAAATAACCCTCAAATTCACCTCAAAATCAAGGCATGAAAACCCTCACCCTCCAAATAAATCTAAAAAGTATTCTCTCTATATTAGTGTAAAGTCAAGAAAAAAAAGACAATATCTTGTGAAAAGGGCCATTTGAATAGAATTGCTACTTATGATTAAAAAATTAAAAATGTAATTGTTAAAAGAATTGTGTTCAAAATATCATCATTAACGTTTAGTAATATATATATATATATTGTAATAATTAAATACTTATAAATATTATTAAATGTATCACTATTAACAGTGATGATTTAGATTTGTGAAAATTAGTACTATGGAGATTAGTAAGTTTTGGTATTATCACTTAACATTTACTCATTAATAATCTTTATTTCTTTATTGGGGGTGATATATAGTATATATCGCAACCTACTTTAGAGTAAATTCATTGTTGCATTTTTCGTATCCCAATTGTGTGTGCATTGACAAATATGATATATTTGTAATTATTTTATTTTTCTATAAACAAATCTTGAAAAACTAACATCTGAATTATGAATTATAAAGTATTAGTGCATTTTTAAATTTCGGGTTACTGAAAATATCCCTGAAAATTAGGATAATCCATTTGGAGGAGACTCTTATAAGTTTGCAGCTTCAAAACGAGCAAAGCATTACTAAATTTCCTACGGTCACCTTGATCATTCAAATTCCCCCCTAAATCCCTATTGGCTGAGAATCAAGAACGACTGAATCCAAAGCAGAGGCATATCCCGGTATTCACAGTCTCGGAAAACAATTGTATCCTCAAGGATGGTTAGAGTAGAATGAACTACGCTTCAATTGAATTGTGTGTATTATATTTTTTTACTTTTGTAAAAATAATTTTATTGAAAATCATATTAATAAAAATGTATTTTCTTGATCTTATGTTTCGCATCTTTTATTTCTACACATTAGATAAAGTTTTTAGACCAAATTTAGCTACAGGACATGGTCGCACATATGATGTCAATCATAGAACTTGCCTCTAAAGTTTTGGTTTTAAATAGGTTTCGAGTTGAGAATTTTTTGAGATAAGACGTCAAATAGCTCAGTAAGACTCGCACATATGATGCATGCTTGTGAGACGAGAATGTCACATTCTATTAATATTAGCGTAGAGATGTAAGTGCATGTATATGGGTGCTTGTTAGGGAACAAGTACACCAAACATGACCCGCAAAAAATTTTTAGTTGGAGGCTTTGCTTATCAAAACAAGAATTTTTGTGTTGCGATAGTACACGACTAGTCCTCAGACTTGAGGCACGATGGTAGCCTTATGTGCATCCTGCAGTGCTTTGATATATCTTCTGATTGCTTGACAGTCACAAAGGGGTATGTTGGGTGTTGCACTGGTGCGTATGAAGGTTTGTCAGTTGCTAACATAAAATTTGACATTTGTCTTTTTAAACAAGGGAATCTCTTGTATTTTTATAATTTGTGATTCAAAGATCTTGGCCAAGATAGGATGAATCGTGATTCATCAAGAACCAATAGAACTTAAAATGGGATCATAACTATCGAATCATTTAGAGTTTTGACTTATAATTCATGCCCTAAATTCAATCGAAAGATTAGTTGTCGAAATGATTGTACATGTATGGTACTCGCAACTGAAATAGGTTTACTCGTTATTTCACCCAAAACTAGTTTGCCATGATTACTTACTAAATGTTTTCATGGATAGTAAGATTTTTGAAATTAAAGAGTTGATTCCAAGTGGTTTAATTAATTGGATTAATTAATTGAAATAATTGTTATTCATAAGTTGTAAATGTTGTAAGCCCACTACTAGTTTAGTAGTGAACCTAAAAGGGTCACACATCTTTATGGAAAGTAACATTTCTAATTTTAGATTTTATCCAATAGATGAAAATTAATTAATTAATACTGATTAATTAATTAATTAAGGATTCTATTTAATTTAATGATTAAATTAAATTATTCAATTAAGTAATTGGACCTAATTTGATTGGGAAGCCCAATTAGAGTAAATTAAATTAATCAATTGGATTGATTTGTGGATGTTTGAGTCTAAGCCCAAAATTAATGTGGATCACTTAAGAAACCCACTAAAATATGAAGAGAATAAATTAAATAAATATGATTTATTTAATTAACATATTTATACATAAATAAATATAGTGACTGATTTTATGGGATAAAATCGGCCACTAAAATTTAATTTATGTATAAATATAATTATAGTATATATATGATATATCTGTCTTGATAATATTTGAAGAGTTCAAATTAATATCAACAATGTATGTAAATAACTTTGATAATTAATGCAGTTTCAAATTAGTCCACATATAATAGGAGAGAGAAAAGAGAAGAGTTTTTGAAAGATTTGGAATCCTCCCAAGATAAAGTTTTGAAATAGTTCAAAATTGAAAAACTTTCCAAAAATTGAAAAGGGATTAAGATATTCAGCCCTATATATATATATATATGAGGGATGAAAATTACATAATTACTTCATAAAATTTGAGCAAAAAATTATTTTGTTTAAAGTTTTCTATTTTTACTCTCCAAGAAAAGAAAAGAAAGAAAAAGAAAATCAATTTATTGTTATTCTCTTCATATTATTGTTTCAACAACTTAAAGAATCAATCTTTATTGTTCTTGAAAATTTACTCCGATTTTAGATTAGTAAATATTTAAAAGGATACTAGCGATTTTTGATTGGTGTTATTCTTCCATATTGTGGACCTGATAGAGGGAAGACACTTAAATCCCTGCGAGTTCTAATAGCCCAAGATAAATAATTGATTGCTTCATTCCCTACAACAATCGAAGTGCACAGAAGGTATAATCCAAATTTAATATTTTTTATATATTCATTTGAATAAGTGCGATTGTTAAAATCATTTTCGAATCAAGGGATTAAATTTATATTTGATAAAATTTTAATTTTTCACTACGTATACCCGTGCAATTATAGCGAACCCAATAAGAATATCTTTCTTTGTCACCCTCCTTCAATTTCTTCTTCTCTTTCTATCGTAGAAAATAAAGATCAAGAAGCTGAAATTCAAGAGATGTTGTTGATGGGCACGGACCCGTATTGTGATATAAAGTTAGAGCACCCTAGTATCAGTGGATGTTGTTGAGATAAATACACACCAAGTGCAATCAAATCATCAATTAAACACCAACGCAACGGAAATAATAATTATTCCTCTCTTGTGTGAACCTAACAAGAAATAATAACAAGCAAACCAATCACAATTACAACAAAGAACACGAATAATTTTTAACGTAGAAAACCTCCCTGATGTGAGGAGTAAAAACCACGGGACCGTAGTCCACTAAATTAATCTCCACTATAATAAAAAATGGAGATACAACAAGTTCAACAATATGTCTCAACTGATATACAATTACAAACACCTCAAGATGATTCAATATTTGCAACAAACAAGTTCTACTAAAACAAATTAGAAAGATCTCACCCAAAACGTGGTACCATTGTCCATGAACAATTTCTGGTGAAAGGGGAATTAAAATCTGATCTCTACCAATCAAACTTTAGAATTATGAGTTCTGAACATACCGTCAAAATTATAAATTAATCCAACGGTTCAATTTCTAGAAACGGCCTCTTGAACTAGACTGCCCCAATAATCTTTCAAAAAATAGATCTGCATATTAGCCTGATCCAACGATTTGATTTCTCCCGATCGTATTTTGAAAGTGACTAGTCAGATACTATTTCAAAACCAAATTTCTTCTCTTCCTTTCTCTTTCTAGTTTTTCTCTTTTCTCTCTCTCGTTTTTGCTGATTGTGAACAAGTCAAAAATCAATACCTTAAGTCAATAATTTTGTTATTTGACAAAATTACCCTTTATTTAAGTTAGGTATTTCCACATTGAGGAAATTCTACCCAATAAATCTCCCCTTTTCTGATTATGTGAAAGGATTCGCCATTCCGGCGATCAATTGGCAAGTCTCAAGCTTCTCCCTTGGTAGACTTTTCATTAACATATCAAATCCATTTCGATCTATGTGAACTTTTTCAAGCTCCAATAATTTATCATTCAAAACATCTCTAATCCAATGATATTTCATATCGATATATTTCGATCTTGCATGAAAAGTAGAATTTTTACCAAAGTGTATGACAGTTTGGCTATCACAAAATAAAACATACCTATGTTGCTTGAAACCAAGCTTCTCCACAAATTTTTTCATCCACAACAAATCTTTTCAAGCTTTGATTGTTGCAATAAACTTTGCTTCAATAGTAAAAAGTGCAACACACTTTTGCAACCTTGATTGCCATGCTACAGCTCCCTCTGTAAAATTAATCAGGTAACCAGAAGTTGACTTACGAGTATCCACATCTCCTACCATGTCTGCATCTATATAACCAACCAGTAATAGCTCGCCATTACCAAAATCAAGTCTCAAGCTGGAAGTACCTCAAAGATATCTCATAATCCATTTGATTGCATTCTAATGCTCTCTTCCAGGATTAGACATGAACTGACTAACAACACCAATGACATGAGCTATGTCTGGTCTTGTACATACCATAGCATACATCAAGCTTTCTACTGCTAAAGCATAATGGGCACTTTCTATGTTTTTCTTTTCTACATCTGTGGAGGGATACTGCTTAGTGTTGAGCTTAAAGTGAGTAGTAAGAGGAGAACTAACCACTTTAGCTTTGTTCATATTAAACCTCTGAAGCACCTTTTCAATATACTTCTCCTATGACATATACAACTTCTTAACATTCCTATCACGAATGATTCTGATGCCAAGAATCTATTTTGCTAGCCCCAAGTCCTTCATAGGAAAATGTTGATTCAACTGTAACTTTAACTCATTAATCCTTGACTTGTTCTTACTAATAATCAACATGTCATCAACATATAGCAGCAAAATCACAAAGTCATTATCAGAGAATTTCTGAACAAATACATAATGGTCAGAAGTTGTTTTTCGAAATCCTTGCTCTCCCATTCAAACTTCTTGTACCATTGTCTCAATGTCTGCTTTAACCCATAAAGACTCTTTTTCGGCTTGTGCACATGGTCCTCTTTTCTCTTTACTTCAAAACCCCCTAGTTGCTCCATATAAATTTCTTCTTCCAAATTACTATAAGGGAAAATAATTTTAACATCCATTTGCTCAATCTCCAAATCAAGACTAGCTGCTAAACCAAGTACAACACGAATAGATGGCATCTTAACAACAGGAGATAATATTTCATCAAAATTAATACCTTTCTTCTAGCTGAAACCTTTGACAACTAATCTAGCTTTGAACCGTGGTCATGAAGTATGTTCATCCAGCTTCACCCTATATACCTACTTGTTCTTCAAAGCTCTTTTCCTCTCGGGCAGTTTTATCAGTTCAAATATGTCATTCTCATATAAGAATTTCATCTCACCTTGAATGGCATCAATCAATTCATTTTAGTATGTATCTTTCATTGCTTCTTCATAACATTCGGGTTCTCCCCCATCTGTCACTAATATATACTGGCTAGTAGGATACCATTTGGAAGGTTAAGTTCTTGAAACAATAATATGAAGAGATAAGAAACTGATTTTTTTTTCTTTTTTTTTTCTTGGAGAGTAAAAATAGAAGATTTTAAACAAAATAATTTTTGCTCAAATTTTTGCATTAATTATGTAATTTTCATCCCTCATATATATAAGGCTGAAAAATTTTAATCCATTTCCGACTCTTGAAAAGTTTTTTAATTTTGAACTATTTCAAAATCTTATTTTGGAAGGATTCCAAATCTTTCAAGAACTCTTCTCTTTCTCTCTCTCCTATTGTATGTGGATTAATTTGAGACTACATTAATCATCAAAATTGTCCACATACATTGTTAATATTAATTTAAACTCTTCAAATAATATCAAGATAGATATATATCATATATATACTATAATTATATTTATACATAAATTAAATCTTAGTAGCCAATTTTATCCCGTAAAATCAGTCACTATATTTATTTATCTATAATAAATTATATTTATTTAATTTATTCTCTTCATATTTTAGTGGGCTTCTTAAGTGATCCACATTAATTTTGGGGTTGGACTCAAAAATCCCCAAATCAATTCAATTAATTCAATCCCAATTTAATCAATTCAATTGATTAATTTAATTTACTTCAATTGGGCTTCCCAATCAAATTAGGTCTAATTAAATAATCCAATTACTTAATTGAATAATTTAATTTAATTATTAAATTAAATAGAACCTTTAATTAATTAATTAATCAGTATTAATTAATTAATTTTCAACTATTGGATAAAATCTAAAATTAGAAATGTTACTTTTCATAAAGATGTATGACCCTCTTAGGTTCACTAATAAGCTAGTAGTGGGTTTACAATATTTGCAACTTATGAATAACAATTATTTTAATTAATTAATCTAATTAATTAATCCACTTGGAATCAACTCCTTAATTCCAAGAACCTCACTATCCATGAAAATACCTAGCAAGTAATCATGGCAAATTAGTTTTAGGTGAAATAGCGAGTAAACCTATTTCAGTTGCGAGTACCATACACGTATGATCCTTTCGACAACTAATCTCCAAATTAAATTTAGGACATGGATTATAAGTTGAAACCCTAAATGATTCAATAACAATGATCCCATTTCATTGATGAATCATGATTCATCCTGCCTTGATCAAGGTTTTTGAATCACGAACTATGAAAACACAGGAGATTTTCTTGTTTAAAAAAACAAGTGTTGAATTCTATGTTGGCTACTGACAAACCTCCATGCACACCAGTGCAACACCTAACATACCCCATTTCTGATTGTTAACCAATCAGAAGATATATCTAAGTGATGCAGGATACATACAAGGCTACCATCGTGTCTCAAGTTTGAGGACTAGTTATGTACTATCGCAACACAAAAATTCTTATTTCAACAGGTAAAGCCTCCAACTAAGAATTTCTTGCGGGCTACGTTTGGTGTACTTATTGCCTAATAAGCACCCACATACATGTACTTACATCTCTACACTAATGCCAATAGAATATATATCCTCATCTCACGAGCATGCATTATATATGCGAGTCTTACTGAGCTATTTGATGTCACATCTCAAAAAGTTCTCGACTCAAAACTTATTTAAGACCAAACCTTTAGAGACATGTTCCATGATTACCATCATATGCGCGACCATGCCTTGTAGCTAAATTTGATTTAAGGACTTTATCTAATGTGTAGAAATAAAAGATGCAAGACATAAGATAAAGAAAATGTCTTTTTGTTAATATGATTTTTAATAAGATTGTCTAACAAAAGCAAAATAATATAATACACACAATCCAATTGAGGCGTTGGGCATCCTATTCTAACAATCTCCCACTTGCCCTATGTGATACCCGAACCTCTTACTACTCACATGGCTAAATATGATTCATGCATTACATGTTAATTTTATATGCTATTTGCATTTCTATTGACATTGCATAATTTATTTCATTTTATACGACATTCTTGAATATTAAACTTAATTCTGAAGCTCTTGCACGATATTAGTTATTGAATTTCTTAATCTAAGTAGTTGATTTTATATTGAAATAAGAAGAAAATGAGGTGGATCAATATTAGATATAGATGGGATATATAGGTTATAATTTTGGAAGTGCTAAAAGTGTTACTAGTAACCTTATACGGTTTAATTTGATTTGATCAAGTTATTTCAAAAGTATATATTTGTAAATTAGCATACTTGGGATATTGGACATGATATAATATGAATTAAGTATCATATTACAAGGCCCTTATGTGCATATGATTTTAGAAATGCAAACTAGATAATTCTTTAAGAATCGGATGCGAATCGGTTTGGAGATCGAATGAACGGACATAGGAATTACCTATGGGAATGAATGGTGATTAAGATAGGTTGCAACCAAATAAAAATAGATGAGACACACAAGATTGGGGCTGAAAGATAAGGGAGAAAATCAGATTTGCCATTTACTTGCCACCTCGTGCTTTCTTATTAAGCTTAAGCTAACATCTCAAGCTAACACCTCAAACCCTTCACCCTTAAGCAACGACCAGACCCTCATTTCAGCCATTTTCATCTTCCAAACACACACCTTAAGGTCTCCATGTGATCCAAATTGATT
>JAGSPU010001275.1:0-25766 GCA_019321725.1 Paulownia fortunei
TTCTTTCCTTTAGTAAATATACTTGAACTTTATTTTTAATTTTTTACTTAATTCTAATAGTTTATGCATTTCAAAAACTTTATTTTTTTCATTAATAATCATTGTATTCTCATATATGAATTACCATATTCTCTTTAATTATTCAAGAAGATAGAATTTAATTTAATTTAATTTTTATTTTAAAATATTCATTTAAAAAACTTTCATTTTTGCAAAGTTATTCTCAAACATAAAAGATAATCAATATTATTTATAATTCTTGATGATTGCCTCAAAATTAATATTCTCTCCTATTTCTATTTTAAAACTAAATATAGTATTATTATTTATTAAATAAAGATATTTGGTATTCATCAAAGAGAGTTTTAAAATTTAAATTAATGATCGTTGCCTCAAAATTAAAATTTTGGTCTCCTATTTCATTTTCAAAACTTTATATTGTTTTATTATTTATTAAATTAAAGTATTTGGTATTCAATCAAAGAGAGTTTCTAATTTTAAATTCAGCTTTATCACTTTTTTTTATTCTTTTTAAATGTGGAATTTAATTAAAATGATTGATTATTGTCATATACAGGTTATTTTTTTTTTAAATATAATTATTTTTGGAGTTTTTGACATAATAGGGTTAGAGAAATGTTTACATGTGTTATGATAATTATATATACATGATTGCTAGTAAAATCTTAGAAGAGATTTTAAATTTAATTTTTAAATATTGAAATTTAAAAAGAACGAGTAGATAGAATAAGAGAATATCACTAATTTGAAGTATAAAAGTATGTATATGCACTGTAAAAGGAAAAACTAAAGAACTTCGTTTGATATGTAACAATTTGACATTTATGGAAAAAGTCAAGTATTTTTTAATTATATATTAATTTAGGTAATAATATGACATTGACAGTACAATTAACGTAACCAATTTAGCCTTAAATTTTACTATTTTAAATCATGCATTGTAAGTATAAGAGATTATTTGTACCTTGAGGTTTGAATCTTTGGCAACCACGTCCCCTTATTTGATAAAAAAATCTTTTAGAAATTTATTTCAAGATCAAACTATCATATTGGTAGTTATAATTTACAATAAATAATTTAACAAGAAAAAGAAATGAATGTGGTCAAATTTTAAATTTTAGAGTCTTTTCAACGATATAAGAAATATAGATTAATTTCAAATATAATGAGTAATCATGATTTTTATAATTGTATATAGTTCACGAATTTAATGTCCATGTATTGTTGGCATCAAGTGCATTAATTTCAGCCTGCATTGCATCTCTCCATTTTGGATCTTTAGCAGCCTGCAAAAAATTCTTATGATCTGAAGAGAGTTGGATTTAATCAGCCCTTTTCTTAGCTGAATGTCCTATTGGAGAGACGCCACAAGTTTGAACAAGTAGAAATCCTCAAATTAGGAGTACACTTCCAATAAAAAGGTTTTATTTTAAAGTAAAATGGGACTATGTGCAGCACCCATCCCAGTATCTGGTTTTGAAGGAATGTGGAAACTGTTATAACAAGGAGAAGCGGCTATGGCGGAAATGCTCGTAGTGCCATATGATGGAAGAATGAAGGAAATTTCAAAGTTTGAGCTTCGATTCCCACATAGAGCATGCAATTTATTCAAAATCCAATAATTGGCTTACAGGGATGAACCCAGGGCTGAGGCATCAAAAAGGTCAATAACTTAGATAAGATGATTGTATAGTTACATAACTCCTTATTAATCGAAGTTTTCAGGAGTTTTTTACATTAATTATAGAGACCTCGATTCAAGAGTTAATAACGAGGGCAATACTAGTTATGCATAGGCAAGCATATGGGGGCTGAAGTACTTCAAGAACTATTTTAAAAAGTTGGTTCAAGTAAAAACCACAGTTGATCCCGGTAACTTTTTAGAAACGAGCAATGTATTATACCCTTATACTCCAAATGGAAGAAGAACTAAAGAAGAGAGAAGCATCAAAGAAATAGTTCTCATTAACAACAATAAGAATTTTAGATATTCTTTTTAATTAATACTAAATTAATAGGAATTTTATGTTTTCATTTTTCAACTTTGTATTTTACAAATTTTATATTGGTTTGTGTATTGTGAACAATGTGCCATCAACTTTTAATAAATTGATCCATTCTTTTTATTCAATCTTTCTTATTTGCTGTTTTTTCGTATATCTTTACAAATAACTGCCACTCTGAAGATCATATGGGCTAAAAGTAAAACGAAATATTATCACTTCGTCGCTACATTTGAACATGGTGAAAAGAATTTTCAAGGCTATATAGTACATATTAGCGCAAATAGAAATTTCCCTTGTTTATCTTTCCATACATTAAAGTAAATAACTAACATCCTGAAGATCATTACAACTTCAAGCATTTTCATAGTTTCACTCTTCTTCTCAAACGTTATAATTTTAGCCTATTGCAAGGGTCAGATGCACCTTTCTTCAGTGTAGACATGTTTTAGTCTAAGCCCAATAAACATCAACATATAAGGTTAAAAACTTGATGCGTTGAAGCTGGTGCCATCTTATAGAATTTTAAAATGGAATTGAATAGATAGGCAAGTCCATCAAGGCATAACTATTGGAACTAACATCGAGATCTGTGGTGGCGGGTTTGCCAATCTAGCTTTACTGAGAAATATGACATGTTGTGAATTTTGTAAAGAAAATGCACATTATTGTGAATAAGTAACAAAGTGATGAGTGAGTATCGTTCTCATGAAGATTGAGACTGATTAAATATCAAAATTATATTAACTCTAATTTTATTCTAATCAAAATAAAAGATGAAGTTGATGGTTGTAATCTAAAGCAGAATAACACCAAACCATTATTCAAAAGCAATTATGGATGAAATTCAATGACTTAAAGGCCTAAGATATATGATTTCAACATAAGTCTGAAATGAATAATCAATCTCATGAATTCCAATTTACTCTCTAAGTGGTAGTTAAGAATCCTTGAATTATTCAATAGCCTCTCCCAAGGTTTAAGAAAAATATCATTAATTCATAACCCACTTATTTCTATTAGAATTAAACAAGCAATAATTAATTGAGTTTCATGGATCTCACATAACACTACACAAACCATACAGGTATATTTCTATCTCCTATCCAATTTATAGTATTATCCACAATAAACTAAACACATAATTCACTCCCGGATACTTATGATTAATAAATTATCTAATTAGTAGCCAAATAATTAAAAGCATTTATACAGTAAAAAGAAAAAAGCAATCCAGTTAAATAATAATTTGAATACGTAAGGGACAAATGGATATCAAGATTTTAAATTTTTAATCTTACTTAACCTTAAAAGTAGGAAAGTATTTTTCCTTTTTCTAACTCCTTTATTGTAGAATACACTTTTAATTTATTTGAAAAATAAATAATTTTTTTAGAACGTAAACTTTTAATAAGAAAAAAATTAATTAATATAAAAATTTAATAAAAAAATCCGAAATAAGTGCCAACATTTTGAGTTGAACTGGCACTGTGGCCCCAAACTTTCCAACCCACTAGGGTTGCGGTGCTATAAAATAGCGATGCGGTGCAAAACATGTTGTCATAGTGGCTCTGCGTGCTGTGTTCTGCTCTACCTAGCCTCTTGCAATTGATTTTTAACATTCTATGACAAATTAACTTTTTTGCCTTCATATAAATTATAATTCCCATTTGTTGGTTATCTATAACCACTTGAATCAGTCCAATATGTGCTACATATAGAAGTTTCAGTCTACTGCTAACACTTTAACCAGATTTTAGTCCTTAAAATCAATTGAATAGGACTAAATTGTCAACATGAAAGTTGTACCCCTATCTCTTATTTTCTAATGAGTCAAGAATCAATTCAATAGGGCTTTTGAGCAAAAAGTTAAGCCCAAAATACAAACAACGCGTTAGTAGTGCCGCAGTGTTCATTCATCAAATTTTTGTTTCATTTTTATTTTCTTCCTCTTACCACAAAAACCCTTAAGACGTAGAAAATAATGTGTTAAGGGCATTCGAATTGTTGGTATAAAACTAACTCAATGTACATATATACCATCTGATGCAAAATGTCAAATGGTATTGTTGACTACTCAGACCAATTATTTTTATATTAGTAAAAATGATAATTGAGTGGAATTTTTACAAAATAATTTAATAACAAAAAAATAACATAGAATTTTATTTGAAAGTTTTACTATATTAATAATTCTATGAAAATTGTTATAATCAATTAATCAAAATGTTATTAGACACTTTGATTTTTTACTTTAGCAAACAGAACATCCAAATTTGACTGATGATAATATAAATTTTGACGTTAGGAAAAAAATTCTACTTTAAATTTTACAAAAAGATATATAAAAAGTTTCAATATATTGTTACTAATGTTGATTAATTGTAAATATTATTTATGAACATATCAAATTGAGGTGATTCTCAATTAAAAAGTAAACCATTATTTGATCACATGTTGAAGTACTAAGGACGAACTCCTATGCATCTTCATTAGTTTGCTGCCTTATATGCCTTGCGACTTAAACTATGGCGACAAATGATGGATTCCCTTGAATAAAGGACACCAAATCTAGTGCATGCCAAACCAACTTTTAGCATGTAATTAGTAATTACCATTTTAGGCCTATCATATTTGTTTTTTTTTTTAATAAAATGGTTACGTACATCATTACTTGAGAAGTATTAACTAGCAATTAATATTGATAACTACTAACAGTTATTAATTTGTAATGAACAAACCAACTAATGTAAAAGTAGACAAATACTCACACATTTGATGGGACTACTAAAATACATGTGTGTCGCACGTGATTCATATGATTTTATTAAATTAATTATATTATTAAATAATTTATTTGAGTAAAACTAGGATGTTGGAGAGTATTTTATAAATAAAAAAAAATTGTAAAAAAATTTATATGACAAAAAGTAAAACATTCTAAAGTACTTCAAAAATAAAGAAAAACTAATTGTTGAATGATATGAATGATTAAATAAAATAATTAATGAATTAAATTCGATGAAAATTCAAAAGGTAAATAATATAACTAACAAACTCCTATAATTCAAGTACATAAATTTCAAAATAGTCATAAATAGAAATATAACAATGTTTAATGAGTAAGATATTATTTGTCATTTTTTATGTATCATTCTATAAACATTCTGCCTATACACAGTATTATTAAACTACTTAAATTGGGTATGCCCATTACAAGTAATCAAATTATTTTTCCTTAATTACTTGAATGGCTGGAATTGTATTTTACATTATTTGATTGTTTGGTATCAAAATTTTGTGTCACATTAAATCCTACTTCAATGTTGTGTTGTCCTAAGAAAAATATAATATTAGTTACTATTGGTAGTATTTAATATATAACTTAGGTGGAATAATATTTGTACCTACACTCAAAACTTTATTTTTAGTCAACGTTTTTTCTCTTATACTTACGATGTCTGGTTTGATCAAACGATTGTTGACATTGAAGTTCTTCTAGAGAGAGCAACATACAATTGGTTATCAGAAAACACTGAATGAGGCAAATAGACACCAATATTTTGAATTGTTTGTCCTTGAGCTTTATTGATTGTCATGGCAAAGCAAAGTCTAACAAGGAACTTTATATGTCCAAATTAAAATAGATAACCTTCATTTTCATCTCACGAAAATGGAACTCTATGTACAAAGACCTTTTCAATATATTATCCAAACATAATCTCAGCATCAGTTATGTTATTATTGAATTTCCCCCATCCATTTGATAAAGTGTTCAAAAAATCCTCCTCATAATAGTTATTTGTGTCATCAATAGTTTCATCAAAACTATTAAAAGTTCTTACTTCTTCAGAAGACTTAGAGATCAAGTTCTCATTTAAATATCAACATGCTCATTTTTAATGGTTAATATTGCTCGTTTTGTCATATCAGGAGTTGAGTGGGCATTCTTATGTAAAGCTAGGAAAACAACCCTAATAAGTCCTTGTATTGAGTCTTGTTCTGTTCCCATTCTAAGTAAGAACTCACTGAAGTTTGGATCATTTCTCGACCTCCCATACTTTAACAAAGTAATTTTTTCATTTTGGGCAATAGTTATGATTTCAGCAAACTTGCAGAAAAAGTTTGATAGATTATTTCCCTAAGAATGACTTGTAGTACTTCTCTATAATTTCCATAAAAAACTATCACTTTTCCACCAAAATCTTCATTATTTCCCATTACATTTTTAAATAATTTATCAATATGTTTAATGTCCTATCATTTCACCATTGGTGTTTCTTCTTATTAAAATAGTTATGCTTTTCGCAATAACTCTGCAGCTCTAATTTGCATGGACACAGTGCACTCACTAGATTCATTTGCATCTATTGATAATTTGAAACATGAATGTGTTGTTCTCCCATAGCATTATTGCAGCAACAACTTCAAACGTCCTAGTTGCAAGTGCTATTAAATTTTTGGATCTAAGATGAACTAAAAATGCACGGTACAAGAATATTTTTTATGTTCCACTTGGCCTATCAATAAAGAAAATTATACTCTTGCCATTCTCTATGCAATCTATTATAATTAAAAAAAACTTTATGTTGTTCGGATTCAACTTTAGCTCTGTTTTATAATCTTCCAAAAGTATTTCTATTAACATTTCACCTTGTATTTCACTCGAAAAATCTTAGTCGATGTTATATAAATCAATAAAAATGTTTGAAAGATCATATAGATTGATGTTTTTTCCTTTGCTCTCCAAGAAAAAAATTCAAACTTGTCAAAATTTAGCAATTTATACTTCAACTGAGGTTTTGGATTATCTTTTAAAATATAAAGGCATTACCTCAAAGTATGTATCCCAAAGAATTGTCATATCTATTGGTGCATAGTATACCAAAATAATTGCAAATAGTATTCAGAGTTCATGTGGCATTTGACAAGTGATAGCTTCATTTAAATATTCAATAACACTTAGATCAGATTCTAGGAATCCTATTTTTTGTTCTGCTTTTTTGAAACTGGAGTATCATGTATAATTTACTGTTAGAAAATCTTGAAAAGATGTTAGCCCTCTAACATGATTTAAGAGTAATCTAAGATAATATCCTTCTCATTCAATATGATATTCAATATTTATACGTCCAATCACATCTCTTTTCTTTTTTTCTTTCCAATATTTATTTTGTTTGTCCCATACGTAGTGCTCTGGAAATTCCACATAACGATATTTTCTTGCATTGTCACTTTTCAAGCACATAGAAAATACTTTGTGATCATTGTTTTAGAGACATGATCCCATTTCAAAGTATTTTCTAAATTTTTATTGGCCAAATAAGTTACACATTGTTGATTTAGGAAGTGAAGCCGCAAGTTGATAACTATTGGAATATCTCATTCAATTTAAATTCAAAAATTCTCCACAATACTTCTTGAGGAGAGACCTACATTAAATTCATCATCGTTGAGATGAATTGCCACTATATTTGTAGGGAATTTCATTGTTGTCACTCCTAAACATATCTCAATATTGATATGATAATTTTATCTTGATAATAGCTATAGATTATAAGGTACTACCCACTCATTATTCACTTGTGCATTTTGAACTTGAATTGTCAATCCATTTTTTCTTCTTTTTGTATATTAAATATCCATCTTTACCTTATATTATTCCATCATAATATGATTGTGGGTAATGATATATGCACTTTCTGTCTATCATACAAAAAAATTTCAATATTGCAATGGGTCATAAAATCTATAATAATATTTTATTTTGAGTATGTGACCTGAATGTGTATGGACTAAATATCTCATTTGAATGGTATGTTAGCATTATTTCCTTCAACCTATACTGCTGCACCTTGATTAGCTGTTGGAAAATTATATACTAATTTCACATCTCTTGATATGTGGAGTTGAACATCATCCATTGAAGGATAATCCTTTAATTTTCTCAAGATTTTTGCATATGGATTTACCTCTAGAACCTTTATGAGTTTCTTCACATGAAGTAACTTTAAAGTAACTCTAGATAAAGTAGAGTTTTTTACCTCATTTATTATTTAAAAAAATATAATTGAAAATGACCAAGACTGTCTTCCTTGAGAATTAACCCTTGAAGGTCATGATTACTATTCCCCTACTCGAAAACTATAATCCCCTTGCCTCCACAACCTTTTCTGACTCATAAGTAAACAACTCATACAATTCATCCAAAACTTCAATAGGTGCATGATGAGTAGGTTTTATACCCATTAACTTAACTTTTTGATTAGTTTTTGAAATTTTTGAGAATTTTATTTTTGTTTTTAGTATTTATTTTGCAAATTTGAGGATGAGAAAAGAATGTCACTTGGATTTACAAAAATCTACATTTATCTTACATTTTTTTAAAAAAAATTAAAATTAAAATAAAATATTTTTTCTGAGTAGCTCTAGCGCCTAATGAAGGTAGCACCTCGTGCCCAGGCACTGCCAGGCAGACAAGTAAGGGCACCCTCTTTAGGGCATCTTCCATCAGTTTTAAGTATCCCAAGAGCCTCTAAGTCAGTTTTTTGGGGGGGAGGAGATGAGTGAAGAGAAGTTAAGAATGAAGAAAGAAGAAGGAAGAAAAGTAGAAGACAAGGAGAAGATGAGAGATTTTTTTCAAGATTGAGAAAAAAGACATCACAAGGAAAGAAACTCATCCTCTTCCAAGTTCTATTTTTATTTTCCTCATTCTCTCTTTGATTATATTTATAAATATTGTTAAGTTATATTTCATTTTCACCATGACTAATTTCTTTTTCTAGGGTTGTGTTGTAATTTAATTTGGATATTTTGAATATTTTTATCAATTCAATTGTTGATTTATTTTTCAAGTTGAGTTTTCTACATGGGAGTTTCTTATCCTCATCTTGTACAAAATAACAAGCCTATGTCAAATGTTGTGGAGGATAATATGGGCATCTCATCACACAAGCATGAATTAGAGGATCACGAGTTGGTAGATTGCTCATTAAAGCATTCTATGGTGAAAAAGAGAAGTTTACTTGAGGATGTTGACAAATTTATTCTCCCTATAAATTTCATCATCCCCGACAATGAAAAGGACAGAGACTTCTATTTCACATAAGTGTTAGAATTAATTTTCTAATATGGACTTACATATTTAAACAATAATTATAGGCTATCTAATTTGATACAGTCAAATAAGTGATCTACCATATGAGACTCTAGGAATATCTTTAGGGTATGGACTTTATAATGTATACAGATCTAATACTAGTCAAATTCAGGATTGATGAATTCTCTTTGACCTAGTATATAAAGAACATTATGGGTTATAGTCCCCAAGTCATATCATACAATATTGTTCTTCTCCTCTTTCCCATCTTAGAGAAAGACCCATTGAGTATTCTAAGTTGATTTGACTGTGGAAGACGCATACCCCAATTGCTTTCATTTACATGGATTCAGGTACGCTTCCGATTTAGAATTAAAGTATTTTTTGATTATTTACATGACGATTCTAGATTATGATTATTGAATCATATTATATTAAAGTCTAAAAATTGGTATCAGAACAGGTCATGATAGATTATCAAGAATTGTTTATTTCTTCTATTATGATTATATTTTATTTTTATAATCAGAAGAAGAATTTTGAAAATAATTTTGTGAAAATTATGAATTCAGATCAGCAAATTTTTGGGATAACAGTTTCCAACTTTTTGAATATTACAGATTATAATTTGCTGATTTGTTTCAAATTATTGATTTTAAATAAAAGTTATTGCTCTTGTTTAAATATCGGTTTACCCCCAACCAACACCGCCATCTTCTCCACATCATGAAGAACAACCCAACAACAAAAAATCAAAATAAAAAAATAAAACAAAACTGGCCTATATATTATGCATTCCACGCGGTAGAGTAGCTCTTTTCCCTCCAACAGACAGCCGCGAAGGTGGCGGCGGGTGGCCCATCAGGAATTGGGCAACACCCATCCGTCTTGTTTCTTCGATCACCACCGAAACAACACGAAATTAAAAAGGTGGCGGCCTGCTTCGCGGTCTTCGCGAGGAGAACAACGGTCTTCACAAAAAAGAGTGGCTGATCTGTGGCAGCTCACTGCTGCAGTCACCGTAGCTGTGTCGGGGCAGCGTAGGGTGGCGGTTGCAAGCAGTGGTGGCCGGCGACTAGCAAGGGCTACGTCAATGGCTGGAGGTTGAATCATCAGGCCGGTGGCTATCTATTTTCGATGGCTATTGGTAATGGCAGTGGGAAATGAGCAGCCGACAGGAAAATGGTGTGGGGAAATGAGGAATGGGTGCTGGGTCTTTTGTTTTATGTTTGGTAGATTAGGATTAATTATAATTAGATTAAAGGCTAAATATAATTTAGGTCTAATTTTGAAATTAAGTATTATTTTAATTTAGGCCTGATTTATTTGAGTTAATTCAATTTGTGGCCTGTTTGGGCTTAATTTCGCATT
This sequence comes from Paulownia fortunei, assembly GCA_019321725.1. Classification (NCBI taxonomy): domain Eukaryota; kingdom Viridiplantae; phylum Streptophyta; class Magnoliopsida; order Lamiales; family Paulowniaceae; genus Paulownia; species Paulownia fortunei. The sequence goes on from JAGSPU010001275.1 coordinate 10,495, forward strand.
TAAATTTGAATTTATGTTATTTTGGGCTTAAATTATAAATAATTTTTAGTCTAATTTATTTTGGGCTTAATTCAGTTATGGATTAAGATTTAAAGCCTATTTGGTTTTCGGATTTTAAATTAAAATAAAGATTAAAAATATATTATTAGGCTCAAACTTATAAGGTTGAATTTTGAGCTTAAGTTTGGGCTCATTGTTTGGGTCATAAAGCGGGTAAGATTTATTCTAACCCATAAGGATTGAATTAGATTTGAATTCAAAATTGAGTTTAAATCTCATTCGTATAAGACTTAATCCAATTTCAGTAAAATCCCAATAAAGAAAATTTTGAAAATCTTATCTTATATTTCGAGATAAATTGAAATAATACATCATCAAAGTGACTACTATTATTAAATTTATTTTTAAAATATTAGATATCAAGTAAAAAGTTTGCATTATGTCTATATCTTCGCGGATAATAATCGGCCCAAAGGAAGATTATTATTTGGCCAGATGATAGACATGCGAGATAAATTTGGGATTATATTTGTTTCCACTTGTCTGATATCACAAAATAAATTGATTGCAATAATACGTTGTCAAAGTAACCTCTATTGTATATATTTATTTATTTTGGGATATTAAGATGTGTATGTTTGTTATTTATGCAAATAATGATCGGTTCAAAAGAAGGTTATTGTTTGGCCAAATAACAAATATACCTGTGGTAATAAGTACGTGATGATTATTAGGTTTTCCATGTGAGCAATAATTAGCCCAAATGAAGGTTATTGTTTGATAGGACTAATTGTTAGTATTTGATTACTACATTTAGAGTACCACTTATAGTTGATATTTTTGTCCAAAAGCTAAACATCAATGTTGTGCTAGGTATCTCATGATGGAGCCCACTATTATTTAATTATGTCATGCATAAATATGAATTGTTTTTTTATGATGACATAAATATTGATTATGAGCATGTTATTTAGTTTTGTTCCTTGAATTATGTTTCTGCTTATAATTTTACAATATCTGCCAATGTTAATTTTATTTGTGCTTAAAGGCACAAATTTCAAGAATTTAAAAAAGAACATTGTGATTGTTTTTGGGTGCATAGATTTTGATCTTGCGCTTCAGATTGAATAATCTCCTACGCTCACTAATGAAAGTTACCCTAAGGTTAAAGGGACTTTGAAAAGTGGGGTTTTTCTAACCTCATGAGTCTTATGATCATAAAATATACAATTCTAGAAATATTTAAGGGCACTATGTCTGAGGAGGATAGTGCTAAAAAGTTTCTTAAAGATATTGATTGAAACAAACACATTTTTTGGTTAATCTTATTTCAATAAGGTATAAAGAACAATGAAACATAAGGAAGCACATTATGAAAATGTCTAACCTCGCTTCCAAATTAAAGGCACTAAAGTTAGAGCTATTTGAGAACTTGCTTGTGCATATGGTTTCATTTCTCTTCTTGCACAATATGGACAGTTTAAAGTGAGTGACAACACCCTAAAGGACAAATGGACTCTTAATGAGTTCATATATTAGTATGCAAGAAATGTTTGAATGAGAAAAGACTAAAAGTGCTCACTTAGCAATTGGGACACCATAACAGAAATTGCAAAAGAAACAGGATTAGGAATTTACCTGTTACTTCTGCAAGAAGGGTGAACACATTAAAAAAAAAAAACTTGAGAGAAGTACTAAAGACTGCAACTTACATTATTAACAAGGTTCCAATTAAAGTGGTAACTAAAACTCCTTATGGATTATGGATATGCAATATATTTGGGGTTGTCCAACTAAGGTAAGGCCTTAAAAGCCAAATAAAAGGAAACTGGACTCCAGATCTTTAAGCTGCCACTTTGTTGGGTACTTTAAATCTTCAAGATATTACAAATTTTATGATCCCTTGACTAGGTTATTTTTAGATGGGAAATACAGTTTCTCTTGAGAAAGTTGAGTTTGAGAGGGAGATAAAGTTAAAGACATTGTCTTGTTTTTTAAGAGGAATTCATTTCTCTTCCTAGTGTCAATATTGATAATGTTTAGGCTTCTATTTTGGAAATTGTTCAAGATACAAATTCAGACTAGCAAGACAATGTTGAGGAGTTCTCTCTTCAAAATAAAGAAAATTATTTTTTAAAGAGCAAACTCAACAATTTCAAGTGGAAATGCAATTAAGAAATCCACTTGAGAAAGGAGAACAACGATTCTGGTTATTATATCGTCTTTCTCCATGAATATGAGGTTGACATAAGACTGATGAAAAATGATTCAATCAACTTTCATCAAACCAATAAAGTTTTAGTTTTCAAAAGTAGATTGATGCTATGAAAGATAAGATGAAATCCATAAGAGACAATGACATTTGGGATCTCATCAAATTGCCTAAAGATGTGATACACATTGGTTGCAAATTGATATTTAAGACCAATAAGGATTAAAAAGGCAATGTTGAGAGATATAAAGTATGTCTTGTCGTCAAGAATTTCACTTAAAATGAATACATTGATTATAAAGAGACTTTCATTTTGGTTTAATTAAAATACTCTTTAGAATCATTTTGGCAGTTGTAGCTCATTTTGATTTGGAGTTGGCTTCCCGTTAATGGTATCATAAATTTCATCAAGTCATTATCTTGTTTGGGTTTGAGGTAAATAAGATTGATGATTGTGTATACCACAAATTTAGTGGGAGTAAATACATCTTTCTGGTGTTATATGTCGATGACATACTATTAGCCAGTAGTGATATAGGCTTATTGCATGAAACCAAGAGATTTCTGACTAAGAACTTTGAGATGAAAGATCTTGGGAATATCTTTTATGTCTTAGGCATACAGATATATTGAGATCTCTCTCGAGGTATCCTTGGGTTATCACAAAAGAGCTATATTGAAAGGATTTTCAGTAGATTTTACATGAAAGATTGCACACCAGGAGATACTTCTATTGCTAAAAGAGACAAGTTTAGTCTCAATTAGTGCCCCAAGAATAAGTTTAAAATAAAAGAAATGCAAAAGATTCCTCATGCATTAGCTATAGGAAGCCTTATGTATGCTAAAGTTTGTATTCATCCAGATATAGCATGCATAGAAGGAATATTAGGTAGATATTTAAATAACCCTAGAATGGATCATTGAGAAGCAGCCAAAAGGGTTATACGATGTTTATACAGAATAAAAGATTGTATGCTCAATTATCGAAAATCAGATCTTCAGGAGATCATTCGGTATTCTAATTCCAATTTTATTGGATACCTATACAGTCAGAGATCCACTTTGGGCTATACTTAATTGCTAGCTGGAAGAGCTATTTTTGGGAAGAGTGCTAAGCAGACACTCATAGCTTTTTCCACTATGGTAGTTGAATTCATAGCCTGTTACGAGGCATCTAATCCTGGGATATGGCTGCGTAACTTTGCCACTGGGCTGCATATTAAGGCTGGTATTAAATACTACTAAAGATATATTGTGATAATAAATCGGCTTTACCTTATTCCATTAACAACAAAGCTTTTTGAAGTCGATGCACATAGACATCAAGTTTCTTATTGTTAAATAAAGAAAGAATTCAAAGTTATCAAGTGTCTATAGAACATATTCGGACAAACTCCATGACTGCGGATCCACTCATCAAGGGTTTACCATCCAAAGTGTTTCATGAGTACACTGCTCATAGGGTGTTGTATTATTTGATATGTGCACTTCAGTAGGAGTTTATAATTTTGATATTTTTTTGGTTTAGACACAATTTATGTTTATTATCTGCAGAATAAAGAAGATTTAGTTTATTTTCATACTCTAAATTATTTGCAGTTTAGCATGATCTCATAAAGAATAAAGAAGGACCAGTTGGAAATAGGCATGTTTGAGATCACATTGCATGTAATTTCCATGCTATACATCAATACTCAATCTATATCTTTGAATATGTTAGTGTGGTGACCATTGATGGGTCTAGTTACGAATAAATGTAACAAAGATCGCTTTGATCCCATGCTGATATAGGTGATGGACCAGATTGTAACTCAGGAGATATTTCAAAGATAGATAGCATTTTGTACGCACTCAAGATTTATAATATAATTGTTTACAATATCATATGTAGTCCAAGTGGGAGATTGTTAGAATTAATTTCCTAATATAGACTTACATATTTAAACAACAATTATAGACTATCTAAAGTCAAATAAGTGATCTACCATATGAGACTCTAGGAATATCTTTAGGGTATGGACTTTATAATGTATACAAACCTAATACTAGTCAAATTCAGGATTGATGGATTCTCTTTGACCTAGTATATAAAGAACATTATGAGTTATGATCCCCAAGTCATATCATACAATATTGCTCTTCTACTCTTTCTCATCTTAGAGAGAGACCCATTGAGTATTCTAAGTTGATTTGACTGTGGAAGACGCATACTCCGATTGCTTTCATTGACATGAATTCAGGTACGCTTCCGATTTAGAATTAAAGTATTTTTTGATAATTTACATGACGATTCTGGATTATGATTATTGAATCATATTATATTAAAGTCTAACAATAAAATAACTATTTTTGATCATTGGGCATGCACTCATCAATGTACAAAAGCCACTTGATCCCGTGTCGGATTATGCTCACTATGTTTATGTTTGGGGATCACCGACAATTATGGAGCATACAAACATATGACATGAGAAAACACTTATTTTTGGACCCCAGTTGAGCAAAGAAGAACTCCGGTTGAAGACTATAAATGAAGCGCTTATTGGGAGGCAACCCAAGTGTTCTACATTTTATTTTATTATGTAGGTTTATTTAGTTGTTTGATATTTATTTTTTCCTTTTAGTTTGATGAAACTTTTTTTGTTTGTTTTCATTTTAAGATCCAACTCAAGTTTGGGGAAGGATTTATAAAATAAAGAGTGATATGTCACCAGCTAATAAATACACGTTCATTATTGTTCTTGAAGAGAATGCTGATGAAGTTGATGAGAACTAACACTACCCTCATTCAGGGAAGTCTTCTATATCTTATCTTGTTTTATTTAACATTGAGGACAATGATAGTTCTAAGTTTGGAGGTGATGTACATGCTTAATTTGATCTTGTTTGTTTATAACTTTTAAAAATTGATAAATGTTGTGTTTATGTATGTACTTGACTCTTGTGGTATTTTTACATTTCTTGTAATTCTTTGATATATTGAGCACATAGTCTTGAACATTTGGTTTTTCTGCTCGCTTAAAAAAAGTTTATGTGAACTTAATACTTTTTTATGATCTCATATAATTCTATAACTTGTTTGATTGTCACTTGAGGTGAAATCATAGACTACAAAATATTAGGAAAGGGATTTATGCCATTTTTGGATCGTTTGAGCCTTTCAAGCTATCTTGTTTATGATGTATAATCCCTAGTGTCATCTGATGAGCCTGTCACCATATAAACCAACCTCAATTAAAGAATTGACATAAAAAATTTATCTTACATATTACTCTACACTCAACTCAGGGCTATTCTAGTAATATCATTTTGAGCATTCAAAGTGGTTTGAAATTTTTTTTGGCAAAATAGAGATGACGATTTGTACAAAACTCCCGGAAAAAAAATATAAAGAAAGATGAGGAAAAAGTACAACACCCATTGTTCATAAAAACAAATAAGTTTGTGGTTGTATCACTTAAAAAAATATATGAAGAAAGAAAAAAAAAAACAAAGGGAGTTTAATTAATAAAGTGATGTGACAAATCAAAAGATGAAAGATCCGTGAAGGTGTGAGATGAAAATGTGGTGGTGCTCATCAACAAGGCTCTAGAATAGTCATGTGCTATGAGTAATTCAAGCAACTATATTATATTTTATCCTACCATTACCCTAGCCACACATTACAAGCTTTCAAAATCCTAATGATCCTTGATGTTATGTTAGTTTATATTAGTGGAGAGTGACATGAAAAATAAGCCTATGGAGTTCTAGTATCCGATTTTGAAGGTACGTGGAAACTGTCATACGAACGAGAAGTGGTTATGTCGGAAATGCTAGTGGTGCCACATAGTAGAAGAATGAATGAAATTTAAGATTTTGAGCTTCCGTTCCCTCGTAGAGCTGGCGGTTTGTTCAAAATCCAATGATTGGCTTACTAGGATGAACACAGGGCTGAGGCATCAAAAAGGCAAGATGATTGCACAATTACACAACTCTTTATTATTCGAAGTTTTCAAGAGCTGTTACATCAATTATGGAGACCTCGATTTATGAGTTAATAATGAGGGCAATGCTAGTTATGCACAGACCAGCATATGGGAGCTAAAGTACTTCAAGAACAATTTTAAAAAGATAGTTCAACTAAAAACTACAATTGATCCAGGTAACTTTTTAAGAAACGAGCGATGTATTACACCCTTATACTCCAAATGGAAGAACTAAAGAAGAGTAAACTTCGGGGAGAAGCATCAGAGAAATAGTTCTCGTTAATAACAATAAGAATTTTAGATATTCTTTTTAATTAATACTAAATTAATAGCAATTTTAGGTTTTCATTTTTCAACTTTGTATTTTACAAATTTTGTATTGGTCTCATAGTGGTTGTGTATTGTCAACAATGTGCCATCAGGTGATTGTATTTTTATTGCACTATTAATAAATTGATCCATTCTTTATGAAAAAAAGGGAGATTTTGTATGAAAAAGAAATATTCAAGAAATCAATTCCACCCAACAAGGACTATCAAATGCAGTGGCGCAACTCAACATAGAAAATCAAACTAGACTTTTTGTAATTAATATCAAAATTTCCATTTTCTACTCAATTCACATTTCACGCGTTAGTTGACAAATATATGCATATATATTATTTTCCTGCGGTTGAAATCAAAAATTGGGTCAAGAAACTGGAATTACCCTTTTTCTGGTCAATTAAAAAAATGTACTCGAATTGCTTAGAAGAACCTCTCATTTTTTTTTTTGTTAATTTCAATTAATATTAAAACTTAATTGAAAGAATTTATTTAATGCTAATATGAAAACATATATTTAATTGAAAGAACTTATTTATGCATCCTTAAATATCAGTCAATTGAAATCAACATAAAATATGAGTCAAATAATGAGGACGAAAACGCTGATAACGGCTTCATTCAAAATTGATGATTGAAAAGTCCACATCATTGGAATTAAAAATATTTTATGCCTTAAGGAAAGAAAGGGTCAGACCCCCGATGGTGTTCACATATATATATAACAAAAGATTTTGAATTGACAAATTCATCATGTCGCCTCATTCTGCGTATAAATAGAAGCCTTAATGCGTCTTATACCCATATCAACTACTACCTACAAACAATGAAGACTCCAAGCCTATCAAATTCCTCTCTTTTTCTTTATCTTTATCTTGTCATCCTTTTGTGCTCGTGGCCTGCTCAATCCCAGGAACACAATGATTTTCTCCAATGTTTGTCCCTTCATTTGCAAAATAATACTGGAATTTCCAATGTTGTTTATACCCCATCCAACTCTTCATATCTATCCATTCTCCAATCTTCCATAAGAAGCCGAAGATTCACATCGGCCTCCACACCGAGACCTCAAGTCATTGTTACCCCGATGCACGAATCCCAAATTAAGGGAATCGTGGTTTGTGCCAGAGAAAATGGAATGCAAATTAGAACTCGAAGTGGCGGCCATGACTATGAGGGACTATCATATACTTCCAAGGTCCCATTTGTAGTCCTGGATTTGCTCAATCTAAGTGAAATAACAATTGATGTTGAGCAAAAAACAGCGTGGGTTCAAGCTGGTGCAACCATTGGACAACTCTATTACAAAATCAGCCAGAAAAGCAGGACACTCGCTTTTCCAGCAGGTGCGTGTCCCACTGTTGGAGTTGGCGGTCTATTTAGCGGAGGAGGCTACGGGCCAATGTTGAGAAAATATGGCCTTGCTGCTGATAATATTATGGATGCACGTATGATCGATGTTAAAGGAAGAATTCTTGATAGAAAATCCATGGGCGAAGATCTTTTCTGGGCCATTAGGGGCGGCGGAGGCGCTAGCTTCGGAGTTATAACTGCATGGAAGCTGAATTTGGTTTCTGTCCCAGAGACTCTTACCATATTTTCAGTCAGCAGGACCTTGGAACAAAATGCAACCGAGCTTATTCATAGATGGCAATACGTGGCTCCCAATCTTCCTCAAGATATATTGATTTCAATTTCCATTGGTCCAGTAAATTCAAGTAAACCTGGGGAGAAAACTATACAAGCCATCTTTAGTTCGCTGTTTCTCGGTCGGGTGGATAGACTACTTCAATTGTTGGAACAAAGCTTTCCGGAATTGGGCGTAAAAAGAGAAGATTGCACTGAAGTTAGTTGGATTCAATCGGCCCTTTCCTTTGGTGGATACCCTATCCGAGAGTCACCGCAGGTCTTAACAAGCAGAAATCCTCAAATTAGGAGCACACTCCCAATAACAAGGTTTTATTTTAAAGCAAAACTAGACTACGTGCAGGAACCTATCCCAGTATCCGGTTTTGAAGGTATGTGGAAACTGTTATACGAACGAGACGCAGGTATGGCGGAAATGCTCGTGGTGCCGTATGGTGGAAGAATGAAGGAAATTTCAGAATCTGCGCTTCCATTTCCTCATAGAGCAGGCAATTTGTTCAAAATCCAACAATTGGCTTACTGGGATCAACCTGGAGCTGAGGCATCAAAAAGGTCTGTAAGTTGGGTAAGAAGATTGCATAGTTACATGACTCCGTACGTTTCTAAGTTTCCAAGAGCTTCATACATCAATTATAGAGATCTCGATCTCGGAGTTAATAGCGAAGGCAACACCAGTTATGCACAGGCTAGCATTTGGGGTTTGAAATACTTCAAGAACAATTTCAAAAAGTTGGTCCGGGTAAAAACAATGGCTGATCCAAGTAATTTTTTTAGAAACGAGCAAAGTATTCCATCCCTATACTCCAAGTGGAAGAAGAACTAAAGAAGAGTAAACTCCAAGGAGAAGTAAGCATCAAAAAGATACTTCTCGTTGTCAACAACAACATATTCTTTCATTGAATTATATTGATAAGTTGCTATTATTTGTACCTTGATTAAGGAGAATTTTTTTTATTCTTTGTTAGTGGGGAAAATAGTTTTATTTATGTATTTTACATTTTTTTATGTTGGCTTAATTGTGATTATTCGTATATAGGTTCAAATTTTGTTGCATTATTAATAAAATGCTTCATTCTTTTTATTGCACGTTTCCCCATTCATATATATATATATATATTTTCTTCTATCTTTAGTGAGAGTAAGCCGAAAATGAATCCTTATAACATAAACGATCGTCGATATTATGATAACATGGAGAGAATATATCATCAATTCTAATTAACCTTGTAATCTTTTGATGAATATAAAACAAATGAAGAAAATTTATTTTTTCATTTGGTTCTTAGAAAAAAATTCAATCAATGAAAACCTGGCTACAATCCATTGAAATCAAAGCACGAAGAATAAATCAAATGATGAGGACGAAAACACTGATTATAATACCCCAAATTTAATGCTTGAAAAGTCCACATCGTTGGAGTTGAAAATCTTTTAGGCGATAACGAAAGAAATTCATCATCTTGTCTCATTGGGCGTATAAATAGAATTAATGAACAACACATGCCTTTCAAATTCCTCTCTTTTTCGTATATAGGTTCTAATTTTGTTGCATTTTTAATAAAATGTTTCGTTCTTTTTATTGCACGTTTTCCCATTCATATATATATTTTTTCTTCTATCTTTAGTGAGAGTAAGCTGAAAATGAATTCTCATAACATAAAACAAGTTGGTTATGGAAGAAGAAGAAAGAATAATCAATAGAGGAATGAACAGTAGTATGCTGTTGGAGGTTGAAGAAGAATGAACGGTAACCAGAAAAAGAAAAAAAAAAGAATTTACGATGGGTATATTAGTCATGTTATTATAATCTAACTCATTTATCCCACAAAATATATATTTGTTTACATTTTGTGTTAATATACCATTCTTACAATTCCACAAAGTATACATAATATTTATTAATAAATCAATCCATATCCAATTATTTATCACAATTTGTATCCATCATTTCATATCTCAACCAAAAAAGTAAACGACCCTAGATATACTACATTTCATGACAAAGGATAAATCAAAAGAAAAAGGTAGGAAAAAACTCTATAATCTTGAAGGAAGAACCCAACTCTTCATCTTCAAATCCTTCATCTTGTTTCTTCTTGTGTTCTCTTCTTTTCCAAATGCTCAAGAATTCTCCATAGTCTTGAGACATTTTGGCTATTATAGTTCCCCCAAAATTAAGTCCAAAATTCGAGTCAAAAATTGCATTTCAGATTTTCATGCCGATTGGTGCCTAGGCACCGTAGTTCTAATTTTGAGCATCATCATATGGTGACTAATCATTGAAAAGCTAAGAGATAGTTCTATAATATCTATGTTTATCACTACATTGATTTCGTTTGATTTCAATAATAAAAATCAGGTTAAAGAGTATGTACTTGGCCGAAATGTTCAGGTTTGATACATTTAAGTATTAGAAGCATAACTCTTTCCACAGATTTGATATTGAGTTGATTCAAGTGCCTACAGAAAGCCAAGACATAGATCTACAATTCATATGAAGACACTAAAAATCAATTTAGTGTAGAAAGGGGTGAAAAATTAATTGAAAGAGGATACAAGTAGTGCATCAAAAACTGATCCTGGACAGCAAGAGTAGTGCCTAGGCGCTGCAATGATTGTCTAGGATAGAATGTGCAGTGCCTAGGCTCTGTAAATTGGCACCTAGGCGTTGCCTGGTGGATGACTAAGTGCAAAATGGTTTTTTTTGCCCTCTTTAGAGCATCTCCCATCAAGTTTAAGTATTACAATAGCCTCCAAATCAGATTTTTAGAGAGGGAGAGGGGGAGAGAAGAAAAGAAGCCAAGAAGGAAAAAGAGAAGAAGATGAGAAATTTCTTCCAACAGTTGAGAAGAAAACATCTACAAGGATAAGAAACTCATCTACTTCTAAGTTTTATTTCATTTTCCTCTTTCTCTCATTAATTATGTTCATGGATTTTGTTAAGTTATTATTCATTTTCATCATTATGAACTAATTTAGTTTTCTAGGGTTGTGATGTAATCTAATTATGATATTTTGAATATTTGTATCAATTCAATTCTTGATTTATTTTCAAGTTGAGTTTTCTACCTTTTTCTTAATGCTTTCAATTACTTGGCCACTAATTGAATGATTTGATAATCATATTGACCCGCGAGGTGATATATATGTCAAGTTCTATGTGTAGAAAATCATAAATTCCATGTAAGATAGGAATATACTTACATGGTTTGTGTAGTCTTGTTTGAGATCCATAAAACCTAATGAATTGTTGATTGTTGTAATTCACATAAAAATATAGTGAGTTAGCAATTGATGATATTTTCATTAAACCTTGGGAGAGGTAGTGGATAATTTAGGGATTCTCGACTATCACTTGGAAATAAATTGAAATTGATGAGATAAATTACTCAATCTGGATTAATTATGATGAAATCATAACCCTAGGATTTTTAGTTATTAAATTTCATCTTTAATTACTTTTTATTATTATTATTTTAGTTTAGTGAAATTTAGTTTGTAATCATAAATATAAACATGAGTTCAAATAAAATTAGAGTTAACAAAATTTCAGTGCTTAATAATTTAATAATTCTCATGGGAACGATAAATTATTCATCACTTTATTACTTGTATACGATAATGTGCACTTGCGTTCATGAATTTTCGCAACATTTACAAATTTACAACTATGTAATTTTTATAAGAAATGAAAAACTCTACTTTAATTGCAAGTGACATCTTTAATAATATAATACACCGTACACTCTTAAAAAAGAAAATCAAAAAGAGTTATTTTCATATGCAACTTTTTCATAGATAAATATTAATACAAAATATGTATATTATTAGATTTCATGATTTGGATTTTTATCTAACATTCTTTTTATGATTATGCACTTTTAAAGACGACCTTCACTTAGTATTTTTGAAATTGTATATAATTCAAACACATAAAAGTTAATTTATATTCTATCATTTAGTAAATATACTTGAACTTTATTTTTAATCTTTTACTTAATTCTAATAGTTTATGCATTTCAAACACTTTATTTTTTTCTTTAATATTCATTGTATTCTCATATCTGAATTAGCATATTCTCTTTAATTATTCAAAAAGTTAGAATTTTATTTAAATTAGTTTTTTATTTAAAAATATTCATTTAAAAAACTTTCATGTTTGCAAAAGTTATTCTCAAACATAAAAGATAATCAATATTATTTATAATCTTGATGATTGCCTCAAATTAAAATTTTCTCCTATTTCTATTTTAAAACTAAATATTGTTTTAATATTTATTAAATAAAGATATTTGGTATTCATCAAGGGAGTTTTAAAATTTAAATTAATGATTATTACCTCAAAATTAAAATTTTGGTCTCCTATTTCTTTTTCAAATCTATATATTGTTTTATTATTTATTAAATTAAAGTATTTGGTATTTAATCAAAGAGAGTTTCTAATTTTCAATTTCGGCTTATCACTTTTTTTATATTTTTTTAAATATGGATTTTAATTAAAATGATAGATTATTATCATATAGGTTAGGTTAGGTTTTTTGTTTTTATACATAATTTGTTTTGGAGTTTTTGACATAATAGAGCTAGAGAGATGTTTTACTAAAATTGCAAACCTTAGGAAATGCGATTCAAATAATCTTAAAGTTCATATGTTATGATAATTATATTTAGATGATTGTTAGTAAAATCTTAGAAAAGATTTTAAATTTAATTTTTAAATACTGAAATTTAAAAAGAAAGGGTAGATAGAATAAGAGAAAGCCACTATGTAATAATTTAAAGTATAAAAGTATATATATGCTACTGCAAGAAAAAAAAAACTAAAGAACTTCATTTGATATGTAACAATTTGATATTTATGGCAAAAGTCAAGTATTTCTCAACCATATATTTATTTAGGTACCAATATGACATCGACGGTTAAATTCATGTAACAAATTTAGTCTTAAAGTTTACTAATTTAAATCATGCATTGTATGTATAAGGGTTTATTTGTACCTTGATGTTTGAATATTTGGTAATCACATTCCCTTATTTGATCAAAAATTCTTAGAGAAATTATTTTAAGATAAAACTACCATATTGGTAGTTATAATTTACAATAAATAATTTAATAAGAAAAATAAATGAATGAGGTCAAATTTTAAATTTTATAGTCTCTTCAACGTCATAAAAAATACAGATTAATTTCATATATAAAGATAATTATGAATTTTATAATTGTTCATGGTTCACAAATTTATAATTGCGTAACTTTCATAATAAAATGGAAGACTCGAGTTCAAATACAAATGCCATCTTTAATAGTACAGTACATCATACACTTTGAGGGGAAACAAAAATGAGAATGAGTTACTTTTAAATATATTTTTTTCATAGATAATATATATATTGTATCTTAGTAAACCTTATATTTTAAATTTTCATCTAAAATTATATATAATTCAAACATATAAAATTTAATTTATAGTCTTTCCTTTAGTAGATATACTTGAGCTTTAATTTTGGTCTTTTACTTATTTCTAATTTATGCATTTTGAAAACTAAGGATTTTTTTTTATTAGTATTTATTGTTACCTCATATTTAAATTAGTATATTCTCTTTAACTATTGAATAAAATAGAATTTAATTTAAGTGAAAATACATTTAAACTCTAAATAAGGATTTATTATGACTTTCACAAATCATATTTTATATTGCACCTCTTAAATTTTAGTTTAAAAAATTCTATTATTATTTCAATCGCATGTGCTTCATTATAGTCTTTTTATTTCGTACTTATATAGTGGTATATTGTTAGATAATTTTAAATTAATATTCTAATAATAGAATTTGATGTAATTGAATGAACCAAAATAAAGAAAATGGATAATTAAAAGTAAATAAAATTAAATAGGTATACATGTTTTTGTAAATAAAAAATAAAAAAAAATAAAATGATTTTTTAGTATGTATTCAACATTTACAGCAAAAGTCAAACCATATTTAAAATTACACATTAAAAATTATAAAAATCCACACATCAATATAATTTAACTTAACAAAACAAAAATCAATATAGAGACCTCGATTCAAGAGTTAATAACAAGGGCAATACTAGTTATGCACAGGCAAGCATATGGGGGTTGAAGTTGATAAGTGGATTTTATAACCATTAATTGAGTACTATTTGCTTAACTTTTTATTTAGTTTTTAAATGTTTTGTTACTTTTTATGCATTTAGTTTGAAATATTGTAGGTAATAGCATAATGAGGAGAAAATGGAAATAAACATAAAACTTGGTTTAAATTTAGAATAATCCCCTTTTTGGTACTATCAGGGCAGTGTTCATATTTCAATCATAACTTTCTGCCCCAATATTATTTTGACTTTTTTATTGAATCATTGGAAAGCTAAGAGATTTAAATATAATGTTTATGTTTACCATGAAATTCAGTTCTTTCTATTTCAATGAGAAAAATTGGGTTAACTAGTCTATACTTGACTGAACATTTCAGGTATAACACATCTTGATATTTCAGGCATAAATCTTTGCACAGATTTCATATTGAATTGATTCAAGTCCCTATAGAAAGCCAAGACATAGAGGTACAATTCATATGAAGGCACCAAAAGCCAATTTAGCCTATAATTAGGTAAAACTTAATGAATTGTTGATTGTTGTAATTCACATAGGAATATAGTGGGTTAGCAATTGATGATATTTTCATTAGACCTTGGGAGAGGCTAGTAGATAATTTAGGAATTTTCGACTATCACTTAGGAAATAAATTGAGATTGATGCGATAAATTATTAAATTCAGATTAATGACGATGAAATCATAACCCTACGCTTTTAAGTTAGTGAATTTCATCTTTAAATGCTTTCTTTCATTAATTTAGTTTAGTTGAATTTAGTTTATAAACAAAATCACAAAAAATGCATTCATTCAAATAAAATTAGAGTTGACATAATTTCGGTACTTAATAATTCAACAATCCTCGTGGGAACGATAATTTAATCATCACTTTATTACTTGTATACGATAACGTGCACTTGCGTTCACAAATTTCGCAACAGAAGTACTTTAAAAACAATTTTAAAGAGTTGGTTCAAGTAAAACTCCGGTTGATCCAGGTA
>JAGSPU010001105.1:0-25661 GCA_019321725.1 Paulownia fortunei
AAAATCCACTAAAATATATAGAGAATAAATTAAATAAATATAATTTATTTAATTAACATATTTATAGATAAATAAATATAGTGACCAGTTTTATGGGATAAAATTGGCCACTAAGATTTAATTTATGTATAAATATAATTATAGTATATATATGATATATATCTATCTTGATATTATTTGAAAAATTCAAATTAATATCAACAATGTATGTAGATAATTTTGATAATTAATGTAATTTCAAATTAGTCCACATACAATAGAAAAGAGAAAAGAGAAGAGTTTTTGAAGATTTGGAATCCTTCCAAAATAAAATTTTGAAATAGTTCAAAATTGAAAAACTTTCCAAGAGTTGGCAGAGATTAAAATTTTCAGCCCTATATATATGAGGGATGAAAATTACATAATAAATTCAAAAATTTGAGCAAAAATTATTTTGTTTAAACTCTTCTATTTTTACTCTCCAAGAAAAGAAAAGAAAGAAAAAGAAAATCAGTTTTAATTTCTTGTTATTCTTTTTATATTATTGTTTCAAGAACTTAAAGAATCAATCTTTATTGTTCTTAAAAATTTACTCCGGTTCTAGATTAGTAAATAATTAAAAGGATACTAGCGAATTCTTTTTATTGGTGTTGCTCTTTTGTATTGTGGACCTGATAGAGGGGAGACATTTGAATCCCTGCGAGTTCTGATAGTTCAGGATAAGCAATTGATTGTTTTATTCCCTACAACAATCGGAGTGCACAAAAGGTATAATCCGATTTTATATTTATTTATATATTCACTTGAATAAGCGCGATCGTTAAAATTGCTTTCGAAACAAAAGGGTTAAATTTATGTTTGATAAAAATTTTAATTTTCCGTTGTATGTACCCCTGCGATTATAGTGAACCCAATAG
This sequence comes from Paulownia fortunei, assembly GCA_019321725.1. Classification (NCBI taxonomy): domain Eukaryota; kingdom Viridiplantae; phylum Streptophyta; class Magnoliopsida; order Lamiales; family Paulowniaceae; genus Paulownia; species Paulownia fortunei. Next base: position 897 of record JAGSPU010001105.1, read on the forward strand.
TGGTATCAGAGCCACGAGTTTGCTTATTCAGTGAATTTTGGATTTATGAATGCATGTTTTTAAATTATTTAAATTCATGTTAATTATATAAAATTTAATTTTGCATATTTTCAGAAATTTTTAATTGGAATAATTTTAATTACTTATTTAAATTGTTTAAATATGAAAATAAAAAAAATTGATGAAATGGGCATCGAGTGTCAAATACCCGATGGTTGCTCGGGTAGGCACCCGGCAGTGGGTGCCGGCGCGCACACGGGCGCCCGACAGTGGGCGCCCATCACCCGACACTGGGTGCCCGGCTGCAGGCGCGCGCTCGACAGGCAGTAGTGGTGCTGCTCGTCGTGTCGTTCTGGGTCTTTTTTTTTATTTTGTGGAATATTAAAATTAAATGTTAATTTTAATTATTTCTGAAAAATTATTTTTCAAAGAAAAAATATTTTTTAAGCAATTAAAAATTATACCAAGTTAAAAAAAAAATTGTGTTTAACAATTTGATAAATTTACATATTTTGATAATTACATATGATGTTAATTATGAGTGTGTATGAGATGATCATGAGTCATTGGATCAATGTGATTGATTTTATTTAATATTTTTAGATTTTAAAATGGGAGCTGCGAGCCATATATTTTATTTATGTAAGTTATTTTATTTTCTGTAAATAGAATAGAATAAATGGTAAGGTTTTTTTTTTCTTTGGAATACGAAGGAGAATAAAAAAAGGAGGTTCCAAAGAAGGTCCATGTTTGTATGGGATACAATTATATAATAGAATAGGTTATATTCCATTTTATTACCCTTAAACTGACCTTAGGTCCATTTTTTGCTCAAATGGACCGCATAAAACTGGTCCATGATCATTCATTTATTTAAATATGTATTAGATGCATGTTTAGGATTTTATTTAATGCTTTTATCCTCGTAAAATGATATTACGATGTCATGCATTAAATAACCAACCTAATTTATATTATGATGAGGTCTTGCATAAAATTAAACTCCACTTGATTTACTAAAATTAAGTAAAAGATTTTTTTTGAAAATTTGATTTCAAACAAAAATGGACAAGTTAGGTAGGACCTATCGTTTCATGCCTATCATCAAAGATAGAGACATAATGACCGCTACGGCACTTGATCACTGACCATGAGTGGTGGGGTGGTCTTGTGTTGGAAAGCTGTGATCTCTACCAAGTATTGAGATGCTTGTGGGATGGAATCGTCATTATGTTGGCCATGAGTCGTGAGACATCTTGATGCTCTATCTACACGAATGTTTGATGGGTATTGTTTGACACTTAGTACCATATGAGCTCATAAAATTGGAGTATATGGGAAGAGGTGAGTCAAAATAAACTTAAGAGTTGTATAGTGATACAATTGTCAAAGAGTTAACTACTAATAGAAATATTTCATGGGCTCATAAAATTAGGGTGTGAAATATTTCCATTGGATCTCAAGCTTACTAGGAAATTTGATTTCCCGAAATTCCATTAGGGGTGATGGAATTCAAAGAAAATAGTGGGAGACATTTAGTATTAAAGACCTTATATTAAATGAATATATTTTTTCTATAGTTTACTCATTTTCTGCTTCGTGCATGTTTTGTAGATTATTCTACTAAAATGGCAAAGAATCCACTTGCAACAATCCTTGAACAAAATAAATTAACTAGATCTAACTTTGTCGATTGGCTAAAAAACCTAAAGATAGTTCTTCAGTCGGAGAAGAGGGCATATGTCCTTAACACTGCGCCTCCTTTGGTACCACCGAAGGATATTACTTCAGAGGATTATGCAGATTACTTACATCATGTTGATGACAATCTGCAGGCTCGATGCTACATCCTGGCATCGATGTCAAATGAGCTGCAGAGGCAGAACGAGGATCACGATACTGCTTATGGGATCCTCATTCACCTACAAGAGTTGTATGGTGAAAGAACTCGACATGAGATATCAGATCTCAAAAGAGCTTTTTAGATGTCGTATGATTGAGGGCTCTTCAGTCCATGATCATGGATTGAAGATGATAGCCCTTATTAAAAGGCTGGCATCCCTTAGAGTCATTATGGAGAACGAACTCTATACAGACCTTCTGTTGTAGTCTTTGCCTCCATCATTTGACACCTTTGTTGTCAACTTTAACATGCACAACATAGAGACTAGTCTCGCTGAACTTGTGAACATGTTAAAGACGGCTGAGTCAACCATGAAAAAGGACAAGTCGGTTCTGCTTGTTGGATCTTCTTCTGGATCAAAGGCTAAAAAGCCCAAGAAAGGAAAGGGTTCCTCTAAACCCAACAAGCTGAAAGCTAAAGGCGGTGTAAAAAAAGCTTCTTCTCAAACCAATGACAAGTGCTATCACTGCGGCAAACTAGGGCACTGGAAGAGGAATTGCAAGCAATATCTTGTAAGCTTGAAGAATTCAGGTATATATTTTGTTGAAGTTAACTTGTCGGTTAACAATACTCCTTGGGTATTAGATACCAATTGTGACTCATATATTTGCAATGATTTGCAGATGATGGCAAAAAGTAGGAAGTTGGATGGAGGAGAGACAGTCATTAGGATGGAAAATGGAGCAAGAGTTGCTACATTAGCTATAGGGACCGTTAATCTAGCTTTAGAGAATAGTTATGTAATAGTTTTAAATAATTGTCTTTTTATTCCGGATATTATTAAGAACATTATCTCTATTCCAGTTTTGGATAGAGAAGGTTTTAGATTTACCATTGAGAATGAAAATTGTTCCATTTTTAAATATTCTGATTTTATATATTCTGGTTGTTTGACGAATTGTTTATATACTATTACTCCCCATAACTCTATTTTCACAATTCAACAAAATAAAAGAAAATTAGATAATCATAGTTCAATGAGCCTGTGGCACGCAAGATTATGACATATTTCTCAGAAAATAATTAACAAATTAGCGCAATTGCTTGATCTAACGAAAGAGCAAGAACTGTCAACATGTGAATTCTGCCTCAAAAGAAAGATGACCAAATCTCCATTTGTTGGACAAGTGGAGCGAGCCAAGCATCTATTGGATTTGATCCATACAGATATATGTGGGCCACTAAATATTAGTGCCCGTAGGAACTATAACTACTTCTTAACCTTTACCGATGATTTCTCTAGATATGGTTATGTGTACCTTTTAAGGTACAAGTGTGAAGTATTTGAAAAGTTCAAAAAATTCAGAACTGAAGTAGAGAAACAAACTGGATTAAGTATAAAAACTCTTTGATCTGATCGAGGAGGTGAATACTTAAGCACATAATTTTTAGATTATCTAAAAGAGAATGGGATCCTCTCACAGTTGACTCTTCCTACTACTCCCTAACTCAACAGAGTTGCGGAACGTAAGAATCAAACCTTATTGGATATGGTTCGATCTATGATGAGCTTCACTTCATTACCTCTTTCATTCTATGGCTATGCCTTAGAAACGGTGGCATACTTATTAAATAGGGTGCTATCTAATGCTGTGTTCAAAATACCATATGAGATGTGGTGTGGAAAGACACCTTCCTATAAATACCTTAAGGTATGGGGGTGTGCTGCTTATGTGAAACAGCTAGTGGGAGATAAGTTGGATATGAGATCCAACTTATACAAGTTTGTGGGGTATCCAAAGGAGTCTATTGAATACTATTTCTATGATGTCACAGAACAAAGGGTGTTTATTTCGAGGAATGCTATCTTTCTTGAAGAATAATTTCTTTTAAATGGAAGTGGCAATGTCGTAGAACTTGAAGAGACTCAAGAACCACAAAACACCCCAATTGACATAGTAAATAGTACACTAGCTGATGCTGGACCCTCTAAGGCACAACCTTTTTGAAGATTCGAAAGGGTCTCAAGGGTACATAAGAAGTACAACTTGTTGTTAGAGAACAAAGAAGATGGACTCCTCTTAGATAATGATTCAAGAAGCTATGGAGAGGCGATGTCTGACATCGACTCGGAGAAGTGGCAAGAAGCTATGCAGTCCGAAATGGACTCTATGTACTCCAACAAGGTATGAACTTTGGTGGGTCCACCATAGGGAATTGTTCCCATTGGCTGCAAATGGGTCTACAAGCGGAAGCTTGGAGTAGATGGATAGGTAGCGACCTATAAGGCACGATTGGTAGCAAAAGGTTATACTCAAAAGTAATGAATTGATTATGAGGAAACTTTTTCACCAGTAGCGATGCTTAAATCCATACGAATACTGCTGGTCATATCTACATATTATGACTATGAGATATGGCAAATGGATGTGAAGACCGCTTTCCTTAATGGAAACATTAAGGAAGAGATCTATATGAAACAGCCAGAAGGCTTCATATCCAGTGGGAGTGAGCAAAAGGTTTGCAAGCTCCAAAAATCCATTTATGAACTTAAATAAGTTTCGAGGAGTTGGAACATCCAGTTTGATGAAATGATTAAAACATTTGACTTTCATAAGAACCCGGATGAACTGTGTCTACAAGAAGGTTAGTGGGAGTGCAGTTACATTTGTTGTGTTCTACGTTGATGACATCCTACTTATTGGGAATGATGTAGAGATATTGCAGTCAACGAGAACTTAGTTATTTAATCAGTTTTCTATGAAGGACTTGGGAGATGCATTTTTATCCTAAGGATAAAGATCTATAGAGATAGATCCAAAAAAATGATCGGACTATCTCAGTCCATGTACATAACAAAGTGCTAAAAAGGTTTAGCATGGAGGAATCCAAGAGAGGATTTCTTTTTATGAGTCATGGGCTTTCACTCTATAAGGTTATGTCTCCCAAGACACCTGAAGAGAGAGAAATGATGGCTCGTATACTTTATGCTTCTGCGATAGAGAGCATAATGTGTGCAATGTTATGTACAAGGCCTGCTATAGCACATGCTCTGAGTGTCACGAGCAGATATCAGTCTAATCCAAGGAAAGAACACTGGAAAACCGTTAACATAATCCTCAAGTACTTGAGAAGAACTAAGGATATTTTTATGATATACGACAATGGAGAACTAAAACTGGAGGAATATACAGACTTTAGTTTTCAGTCCGATATAGATGACTCAAAGTCCATGTTCGAATACATATTCACCCTGAATGGTGGTGTGTTTAGTTGGAAGAGTTCCAACCAAGAGACAACTGCAGACTCTACCACCATTGCTAAATATATTGTTGCATCAAATGCAGCAAAAGAAGCTGTTTGGATTAGAAACTTCATCCAAGGGTTAGGTGTAATTTCATCCATTGTTGATCCAGTTATAATTTACTGTGATAATAATAGAGCCATTGCGCAAGCAAAAAAACCAAGATCTCATCAAAGATCCAAGCACATAATGAGACAATATTACTTGATCAGAGAGATCATTGGTAGAGGCAACATCATTATGGATCGAGTTGCCTCAATAGAAAATGTAGCAGACCCATTTACTAAGCCCTTAGCACAGAAGATATTTGACAGACATCTTGAGAAGATGGGCCTCAGATACATGGGCAATTGGAGCTAGGGCAAGTGGGAGATTGTTAGAGTAGAATGCCCAATGCCCTAAATTGGATTGGGTGTATTATACTCTTTTGCTTTTATAAAGGCAATCTTATTGAGAATTATATTAATAAAAAGATATTTTCTTTATCTTATGTCTTGCATATTTTATTTCTGCATATTAGATAAAGTCCTTAGACCAAATTAAGCTACGGGGCATGGTCGCGCATATGGTGGCGATCATGGAACATGCCTCTAAGGCTTTGGTCTTAAATAAGTTATGAGTCGAGAGCTTTTTGAGATGGGATATCAAATAGCTCACTAAGAGTCGCACATATGATGCATGCTCGTGAGACGAGGATGTCACATTCCATTGGCATTAGTATAGAGACGTAAGTACATGTATGTGGGTACTTGTTAGGGAACAAGTACACCGAACATGGTCCGCAAAAAATTCTTAGTTGGAGGCTTCGCTCGTCGAAACAATAATTTTTATGTTGCAATAGTACAAGACTAGTTCTCAAACTTGAGGCATGATGGTAGCCTTGTGTGCATCCTGCAATAGTTTGATATATCTTCTGATTTCTTGATAATCACAAAGAGGGTATGTTGTGTGTTGCACTGATGTGTATGAACGTTTGTCAGTGGCCAATGTAGAATTCGACACTTGTCTTTTTAAACAAGAAAATCTCTTCTATTTTTATAGTTCATGATTCAAAAATTTGGGCCACGGCAAGATGAATTATGATTTATCAAAAATCATTAGAACTTGAAATAGGATCACAGTTAATGAATCATTTAGGGTTTCGACTTATAATCCATGCCTTACATTCAATCAGGAGATTAGCTTTCGAAATGACCATACATGTATGGTACTCGCAACTGAAATAGCTTTACTCGCTATTTCACCTAAAACTAGTTTGCCATGATTACTTACTAGATGTTTTTATGAATAGTGAGGTTTTTGAAATTACGGAGTTGATTTCAAGCGGATTAATTAATTGAAATAATTGTTATTCATAAGTTGCAAATGTTGCAAACTCACTACTAGATTAGTAGTAAACGTAAGAGGATCACATATTTTTATGAAAAGTAACATTTCTAATTTTATATTTTATCTAATGGTTGGAAACTAATTAATTAATACTGATCAATTAATTAATTAAGATTTTTATTTAATTTAATGGTTAAATTAAATTATTCAATTAAGTAATTGAATTATTTAATTGGACCTAATTTGATTAGGAAGCCCAATTGGAGTAAATTAAATTAATCAATTGAATTGATTAAATTGGGATTGAATCAATTGAATTAATTTGGGAATTTTTGAGTCAAATCCCAAAATTAATGTGGATCACTTAAAAAACCCACTAAAATATAAAGAGAATAAATTAAATAAATATAATTTATTTAATTAACATATTTATAGATAAATAAATATAGTGACCAGTTTTATGGGATAAAATTGGCCACTAAGATTTAATTTATGTATAAATATAATTATAATATATATATGATATATATCTATCTTGATATTATTTGAAAAGTTCAAATTAATATCAACAATGTATGTAGACAATTTTGATGATTAATGTAGTATCAAATTAGTCTATATACAATAAGAGAGAAAAGAAAAAAGTTTTTGGAAGATTTGGAATCCTTCCAAGATAAGGTTTTAAAATAGTTCGAAATTGAAAATTTTTTCAAGAGTTGGAAAGGAATTAAAATTTCCAGCCCTATATATATGAAGGATGAAAATTACATAATAAATTCAAAAATTTGAACAAAAATTATTTTGTTTAAAGTCTTCTATTTTAACTCTCCAATAAAAGAAAATAAAGGAAAAGAAAACCAGTTTCAGTTTCTTGTTATTCTCTTCATATTATTGTTTCAAAAAACTTAAAAAATCAATCTTTGTTGTTCTTAAAAATTTACTCCTGTTTTAGATTAGTAAACAATTAAAAGTATACTAGCAAATCCTTTTAATTGGTGTTGTTCTTCCGTATTGTGGATCTGATAAAGGAGAAACATTTGGATTTCTACTAGTTCTGATAGTATAGGATAAACAATTGATTGCTTTATTTCTTACAACAATCGGAGTGCACGAAAAGTATAATCCAAGTTTATATTTATTTATATATTCACTTGAATAAGGGGGACCGTTAAAATTATTTTCAAATTAAAAAAGTTAAATTTATATTTAATAAAAATTTTAATTTTTTCCTCCGTATACCCTTTGATTACAACGAACCCAATAAAAGATCCAAACAAATTATAGGATGGTGTGTAATACATTCGACCAACTCCTAACCATTAAATCATTTCAACAGTCTGCATCCTTGATTTAATAATGTTAAAATAAAATGAATGTATTTCTTTTGATCAATCCAATAATTTCACAAAAACATTATTACTAGTTTTTATTCATGTTTCAGGTCCAGCCTATATGACTTGTCGTTTATGTGAAAGTCCAAATCACTGCAATTTTTCAACATCACTATGATATCAAAACTACCAATAATGAAATTTGTGATTGTTCTTGTTTTTTTTTTTCTTCTTCTCTTTTTTTATGATGACACACTTTGTAAAAACTCCTGAAATAGAATAAAAACTTAAAATATGAAAACATTATCTCTTAAATACTCTCAACATTGGCAACATTATTATAATTTGTGATTGTGTTTTTTGTTACACGCTTTGTAAAAACTCTTGAAATGAAATAAAAACTTGAAATAATAAAACATTATCTTTTAATTACTTTCAATATCCTATATTTTTATTTTGATGTATTTACAGATTTTGTATATACTGCATCTAGTATACATATATTGAGTGTAATATTCACTCTTTAAATATTTTATTTTTTTATAAAATATAATACTTAATTAAAATTTATGCACCCAAAACACCATGGATTGATGTAGCGTGGACTGTACCATATTTAAATGAAAAAGGAATCACATCTTTTTGAAAGTGAAGGAAGCCGAGATTAATTTTCAGTTTCAATATTTGTATTAATTGGACGGTGCTTTGCATAGAAATTAATGTGACAGTATTACAATATATAATTTTAAATTCATATTTTCTTAGTTTTAATTGTCAGTAATTAATAGTAATGTGGTGTTGCCATTAATAGTGTGTCCAAATGCTGATCATGTCGAGGATAAAGAGCAGCACACCCAGTCCATTAAAGGATAACCCATGATTATGTACTTGTTGGATATAATTAGTGTGTTATTCTTGGTACATCCGAATTTGTTGGGATCATAGGAAGGCAATAATTCTTTACCACTGTAACCTACTTGTCCAAAAATTCGAATGGATCTGAAACAAGATATTTGTCTAATCCAACATTGACATGTCGTGTAGAACTCAATATTAAGAATTGGGCAACAATTATATATTTAACATGATCTTACCAGGCAGAGTTCAAAATTAATGAACTTGATAGTAGTAATTTATTCATTGAATAAGCAAAACAAGATTATATACCATTTTTCAAACTAATAGTGTATCTGCTAAGAATGGCTCCCTATTTTAATTTAATGTACATTTACTAATTTTATCTTGGTTTGCTTATTCTTTTTTTTTTTTTTGTTTCACAAAAAAAAAAAAAAAGAGAAAAACAAACCAAAAAATAAAAATAAAAAAAACAAATTGACCCTATCAATATTAGGGAAGACTTGGACTTCCCTGAACTCAGCCTAATAAAGTAATAACTGCTAAGTTGGACTATATGCAAACTGATGAAGAGGAGAAGAAAAACTAGTGACGGTAATGAGTGGATTAAAATTTATAACCATCTAATTTGCGGAGATTTTTTATTATTATAAGTGAATTTGGATGAATTTTAAATTTTTATTTTTAAATTCATCGTTAATTTTCTTTATGTTTTTTAAACTTTATATATATATATATATATATATTTGTTTGATATTTTTTAGTAAATTTTATCATATTATTTTTATAAAAATTATTTTTTAATATTTTTAAAATAATAAAATGGGTCTAGTGGGTCTAATAGCCGGTTATGATCTGGGACGGATCTGGATTTGGGTCCTAAAAGTTTTGGTGGGGCAGATTTCGAATTTGACAAATTCTCCCCAAATTCATCCATTGTCATCCTGAGAAAAAAAACATAATTGAAACTTGTTATTATTAGCTTATCCCTCTATAAGTTTATATGATAATTTAAAAAAATCAATAATAGTAGCAAATATTATGAATCAAGAAAAACATTAATGTCTAATTTAATTATCTTAATCGTCACAAGTAAAAAAAAAGGAGTAGGTAGTTATTTCGTGTCTTGGCTGAAGTTACAAAAGGTCAACAATAATGAAGCATAAATAAAGTTATAGCCTTATTCATGAAGCAGTAATTTAGCCTAGAATGTTTAGAAAATTCTAGTTTCTTTGGTATATTCGAATATATGGCAAATAACTTTGTAATTAGTCACTCTTGATGAAGTGTAAACCAATCATGTGACTAGAGTTGAAAAATAAATCAAATTAATCAATATTCGATTCACTATCGATTGTTAAAAACTCGTTTGAACTTATTAACTTTAACAAATCAAAATTGAATATATTTTTTCGTTCGATAAAAATTGAAGTTCGAATCTAACTCGACTCGATTAGTAAAAAAAATAAAAAAAATATGTTTAAAAAGATCAAATTACTCAAGTTTAATTCGTGTTTGACTCGATTAAAGATCGTTTAAAGTCAACTCGATTAACAATCAAATCAAACTCAAATACAATTTTTGAAATTTGATAAAAATTTCAACAAAATTAAATAGTAACATGTCCGACTCGACTCAATTTGTTTACACCCCTATATTGACAAATATAAGCATATTTCTCTTGTATATACTCCAATTCTTAAATTTATTACTTTTATTTCTTTCTTAGAAAATCCCAAATTAAACTTTTATTTTCTAAAATATTTCTTTTCTCTCAAAAATACATTCTCAATCAAAACAACAATATGATACTACTAACTCATAACAACTACTTTTGAGAGGATAACGTAATCGTACAAAAAACTTTCACCATTTCAACTGAGATAAAATAGATACATTAAAATGGGAGTTAGTATATGTTCACTTTCAGTTTTTCATATGGAGCCAGTTCAAAACCTGGTTTCTTTTCGCACCTATACATGTGCACTCAGACATGGATCCATGCAGAAAAGAAGATTTATTATAACAGAACAACCAACCAATCATATGCAGTGAAAATCAAAGTACCACTCCAATCAAACTCAATTTATAAGAGAAATATCAAACAAACTGCTGGGAAATGAGAGAAAAATATGACTGAATAGCTTCTGCTTCACCACTCTTAACCAATGGAGCACAATATATGGCATAAAAACCAGTGGGACAAATTCAACTTAACAGAGTTTAGTGCAGAAACAGCGGTGGCGAAACCCTCGGCATTTCCCACCGGAGAAACCCTCATTCCTGCAGACTAAACCACAGTTGTGGTTGTGTGCACAAGGACCCTTGAATCCATGGCTCTGCGACTCGCAAACTCTTGCTTCAACATGAGGGATATTGGTCATTTCTGTGTTCAACATACAGAGAAACAACTACTGTAGAAATTATCACGCCACATAAACAACTACTATGAAAATAAATGATATCTATTTGTGTCATTTTTTTCAGGACCAACATGTACTTGGATAGATAACAGCTGATAATATCGACAAGTATATTGTTTCATTTTGGTCATGGCATGTAGAGATATTATCGGGCAAAATACTAAACAAATGCATTATAGAATACTGAAGAAAATTCCAGAAATATTAGTATATTTATAGAAAATATAAGTAACACAAATAACTACTTATTAGTACATATAAAATGTTTTATTGCATCATACGTTAAAAAAAAATTGAACATAATGTCAATATAGTCAAGCTTAGATATATAATGAGTTCACTAACAATTATACCATCAAACATTCATTATGTAATATATATATATATATATATATATGTATGTATGTAGTATATTCTAATGGATCCACTGAATCCTAGTATTCAAAGCAGTTGTCCACAAGGAAATGAAAGCTTAATACAAATATAACATTCGAAACAATCCGATATTATTAAAGTCGATATTATCTGACGAACATACAACGAACATTGTATGAATCTCAATGATCAAAACATGTTTATGCAAATATATATATATATATATATATACACACAATATATATACATATAGAGACATAGATAGATAGATACAGAAGTTGTCAAGAATTATAGAACAGAAAGACTTACGAGCAACCAGGACAACCAGTAGCAGAAAGAAGATGCCAAATGCCTTCCTCATCTCCATAACAGTGTTTGTTATCAGCCTAGATTAATTATTTACACACTTGTTATTATTCTGAGAACAGTTTGTAGCCCAGAATTTGCCATGCTGCTATAAATAGCAAAGGCGAAAGAAAAAAAAACTGAGTAAATGACATTTTACCCTCTGTGTTTTTGAAAAATGACATTTTGAGTCGTTAAAAAATACACAAGAACTTTAATTGCAAATTATATATTGTTTCATTGTATTGATTATTCTTCACCTAAAATTTATCTGTAAAGTTGTAAAGTATACATATTACAACAATAAGTGCAATGCAATGGAAAATACAATAGAATTTATAATATGTTTTTTGAAAAATGACATTTCGTATTATCCAAAAAGGCACACAAGATCATGTTCGATCCCACAAAAAAGGCACACAATTACTTGTTATGAGAGTGGTTTAACACTTTTTCTTTTTCCTTTTCCACCTATTTTCAAGTTTAAGGGACTAATTACTCTTTAACACATTTCTTATCACAAACCCCAAATATATACATGTGAAATTTTAAACATAAGTAAAAAAACAACAAAAGGTGAAGTAAATAATACTTCTGAAATCCCAATAAATTTATGCCGCATAGAAAATGTGTTAAAAGGCTGTCAATTTCATGATTGTATCGGGGTAATTTCTTTTCATTAAAAGTTTGTTTTCGCAACTAACAAGTAACAGCAACAAATGTGACAAATTTTTTCCTTTGACTAACATTTTTCAGCACACAAAAAAAAAAAAAAAAAAAAAGCATGTTGAAAAATTATTTGTGTGGAAGTATTTATCACGTGCATAATTTTCTTCACTAATTTTTTTTCTAAATAGTAATGTTGAATATTTCACTAGGAAAGACTTTAATTTCATCATCAACTAATAGACGTTTTCAACTCATAATTAGAACATATTTAAAATTGAAAATATTTTTTTTGTCATTCTATTTAAGGAGAATCACTACATTAGCAAACCACCAAAATTAAATTATTAGATAGAAAAAGTGCGAAAATATTTCATGTGAAAGCAAAATCAATGTCGGGAGAGGATCATGTACCTTTTCAGATAACATGTGGGATGATACGTCCTTTTTAAAAACTACAAGGGTTAAAAAGCCATTTACCCCAAAAAAAAAAACGTTACTGCTCAGTTGGGTTCAAGAATTTTGATGAGGAAAGAAAAATGCTAGAAAAAGAAAAAGAAAATAAAAAATATACGTAAATTCCAAGCTTTTTTTATTGTTTACGGAGAACAATGAGAAAAACAGTCGGGGTATTGGGGCCGGAGAGAGGAGCAAATAATAATTTCTTTATACTTTTCTCTAATTTTCCTTGAAAAAATGGGAGGAAATAAGTTTCCCAATTACATATTATATTTTTCCTTCAAGTTTTCTTTTCCAGAATATTTTCTCTTACAATCAAGTAACCAAAACTCTTTTGTCTAAGATTTACTTGTTTCTTTTCCTCGTGCCAAAAAGAATGCATTGCACAGGAATGTTGTCAGATGGAGAAATTTGCATTGGAACGAGAAAGGAATAAGAGAAATGGCCGATGGAACAACTTATGGAAATTAAGGGTTTCACCAGAGATCTTGAGATCTGTAACATAGATGTTGATGATATAAAACTAGTCGATCGTGTGGACAGTGGAATTACTATGCTGCAGATTGTGCAGTATAAAATATGGCATGTCTTGGCTTCAGAATCTGGTCACGTGCCTATGCAATTTTGTCGCCAAATCAATATATATATATATATATATATAAAAGAACTATAGTGTTTGCTTCACCAATTTTTATCTGCATAACTTAAATCAAGATCAACAAGATCACTTGATATTCACCAAATTACTTTGATTCGTCTCAATTTTGTATACAAGATTAGGGCTCCTTTCTTTTTTTTTTTTTTTTTCTTTTTCAGTTCATTTATTTTATTAATAATTAATATTTTATTTTATATTTCATGTCATAGATAAACGTTAAATATATAAAATATTTTTTTAAAATAAATATTTAATTGTGAATTAAAATAAAATACATGATAAAATATAAACTAAAATATATATATATATATATACTCCATTACTCTCTCTCTCTCTCTTAAAATTGTTACTTCTTTTATTACCATACAAAATCACGTCTTATTACTTAGGGTATCACTTAATATTTGTCATTTAAATTAAATATGTTAACAAAAATATTATTATTGTATTTGAAAAAATAATAAAATTGATTGATTGATGGTACCAGTGGTCGTAAAGAGAGTATCAAAACTGTCAAATAATCCTCTAGCAAGCATCTACTTTAGAATTGGAGTAAGTGGTCTTTGCTTTGGATATAGAATCAAGTCACATGCCCATGCATCTTTGCCCCGAATCGTTGTCCTTTTATAATTTATATAAACATTGTGGCTTATTATTGGATAGTATTGTGCTCGAGTAAATTATTACATAATATTTTATTTTGAAATAAAATATTTATTTTGATTTATTTATCAATAAATTATTTTTTTAAACTTGTATTTGTTTATGAATTATTTTGATATTATAAATTGAGTGTTTAAATCGTTAAACACATAAAAATTCGATTTATAATTCAATTCAAATAATTATTGTCCACGATCAGTAAATAAATGCAAACAAGTTATTTTAATAAGATCGTTTTAATTTTATTGAAGTTTATATTTGACTTAGTAATAAAATTGATAATATATTTTTTTGATATATTAGATTGGACCACGTGAAATTAAAATTGTGATTTGACCATACAAATTTAATTTCACTTAATTATCATACGTGACACCTTAATTGTGAGCGGGTAATAAACTTTGATTACTAATTTCAAGTTCCTTGAAGCATCAATAAATGAGATCAAATTGATAGTTAATATCTCAGTATTTTGAGAATTAAAGTGAAATAACGGAGAATATATATTCGCAATATGGAGTCCGTTACCTATTTAATAGGCATGATCATGATCTCACGGGTTCTTCTAATTGACGGCAAAATTTGATCTCAGTAATTCGACATTAATCGTTGAATTAATAGTGTAATGTGATCACATGGGACTGTCAGTAGAAGTTGAGAGTTGAGTATTTATGAATATTGAAAAAGGACGTTTTGGTTAATTTACCTATTCCAAAATTTCTAATTGATCGACATGGGTGACATATAAGATCAATAAATCACAAGATATATAATTGATTATTTACTTCAATAATTTCAATTGGATTAAGAGCGCAGTCTCGTTTCTTTAGTGGAATAAAACAAGATTAATAAATTATTGTGATTGGTCATGAGTTGACTGAGTCAAAATTAATTTATTGAAACTTATTCTAATTGGATCCGACCAAGTCCCTTTGGTGGCTCCAGTATAAGGACTGAAATAAATAATAAGAGTTGGAATTTATTAAAACTGCATAAATATTTAGAATAGAAAAATATTTTATCAAATAAGATTTTTAAATTCTTATCAGATAATAATTATGTTTCTCCAGGATTCCTGAATTTTTTATATACAATGTTTCATCGTTGTGTTCATACACACATAAAATGCAGTGCAATTTTAAAATTTTTGAAAGAATACTAGAAAAGGTTTGGAGATTTGGAGTGTAGCACCACTCGATTTTAACGAAAGTTTTTTATAAAAATCATTAAAGAAGTAATCTTGCTATGCTTTTCTAAATGAATTAACCAGTTTTGGTCAAATATATATTATGATTAAACATTATAAATTAACGGGACGTTTGAATCATAGAAAATTAATTTTTATGATTGAACGATCCAATTTTTGGCTAAACTTATCATTTTAAATCTGTTACAAGATATTAGTAATATGCCTGCGTTGCATTTGAAAAATTATGATATATCATAAATAAATTTAATAATAAAAACATAATAAGTAATAATTGTTTAACTTAACTCTTGTTGTATCTCTGTTGGTTTCCAACTTCATTATATTTTTTTAATAAATTTCCAGTCATATTCCAAATAATACCCTTCTATTATAAATGATTTATGTGTAATAAATAGAATTAATAAAATATACGATCTCGCCAAAATTACAGCAGGACGTATAAATTCTGATTTAATAACGCTTTCAAAGTAATGTTTCAAATATTTTAATAGCTCAGTGCATAGGAAGACGTGCTATGTAGTTGTACAAAAAAGGAGAAGATTTCAGCGGACATGATGGCCTTCTCTCTCTCTCTCTCTCTCTCTCTCTATATATATATATATATATATATATATATATTATTTATACACTATAAACATGCATAAAAAAATACAGCATGATTTTGTAATGAGAATTTTCCAGAGTGAATAAAACAATATTTATATATAGAATATGGTTTTCTATATTACATATATTAGGATCAATAACTTATTATTATATAAAAAATTATAATGATACTACACGTGAGTTATGTTCTCCTGAATCAAAAAATGGTGATGACACTGGCACGTTTGTAGGAGAATTAGTCATATGCAAGTACTGGTTAAAAGTTATGGGAGTATCGATTGTGTACAAGTATTGGTTAAAAGTACATAAATGCTTATGATGGGAAAGTGCAACACTCCTTGAGTAAATAGCAGAAGCTAAATAAACTAATACAGTTAAATCAAAAAATGTTAATTTTTCATCAATATTAGAGTTATGATTTGATAAAAATTCCCTTTTTGGCTATAAGAAAAAGAATTTGATTTCATTTGTTGTTTTATTTTGCTTTAAACACACCATGTACATAATTCAAAACTAAGTACATTTATTTACAAAATCATAAAATAATCTTATTTAAAAACAAAATAACTTGAATTATGGCATATGAACAAATCTTTGTCCGGCCGCTTTCGAGACTCAATCAACTTCTAAATCTGTACATTTCTACCTGCATCATATAAATCTAATGAGATAAAAGCTCAATAAGGTGAAACTGATGTAATAACAAATAGCATACATGCACATCTCATAAATTATTAAAAGTATTATTCTATTTAATAACTTTCATTCATAAATTATTATTTAGGGCCCTTGAAGTGTGGTATCTAACTAATAGCGATAGACTGTAGTTTTTGGAACCTGTTCATAATGATTGACCAATAATAGAAATAATACGGGGTTTCTATATTTGGTCTTTCAACCTCAAGTATTAGCCGTATTCTATCTCATTCTTTGTGACTTTCCTATATCGGTTTTTCAACATCAAGTCTTTACCACCATTTATTAGGTCAGCCGATCCCTCCCGCGTTCCTTGTCTACCCGACCATCAATCAAGTACCATACTCTATTTTCAAAAACCTCATTATATTCTTAGTAGTATCATACTTCATGAACGATAAATGCATCAACCATTACATCACTTGACAATAATGACAATCACATTGAAACATGAATAACATTATATGATTCTTGTGATACAACAAATAAAAGTTTCAACTTACCTCAAGTCCACTTTGTGTTAAGTGAAAAGGTCAATTTTTTTGGAAGATATGATGTGTTAAAGACCTAACATAATCAAATTATGTACTATTTAATATTCTTTTTATAAATCATTTAATCTATTCTAGTTAAAATCATATACACTTTTCAATTTTTTATAAATAATTCTATATCAATTACATAACCTTAAAAATAATGCATACTTTATATTTTACTACTAAGAGAGTGTAGAAATTTGGGAGTAAGAGAGTGTAGAAATTTAGGAGAAACTTTGGAAAAGAAGGTTTGTCATTTTTTAGGAGCTTTCACAAGAACACATGGCTAAAAATGATTTGTTTGACATTTCAAAGATAGATAAGTGGAGGGTGATGATTGGTTGACTCATATTTGGTGTCTTTTCATGCGAAGAGTCACGTTTATGGGTTAGGAAGATGACAAAAATTGATGCTTTGATATTATAATCAACTGTAATTTGGTTTAGAATGATTTCATGCAACCTAGTTAACTAACCAATCAAATTGCACAATTTTGCATACTTTTAGTTCTTAACCATATGTAACATATTTCAAATAAATATTTAGGCAATTAATCACTTTAGAATGTAGCAAGTATGGAATAATACAAATAATTCATTCCATGGCCATTCAACACATCAATCTTCCTTAATCAAGATATCGTGTTTTTATCTGCAAAAAGACACTTAAGGAATATGTTAAATCAATAAACAAAAGTTTGATATCATATTTCATGTACTAATGCATGTTAAAGCATAACTAGAGCATATAGTAACAATTATTCATGTTCGTGTAATCATGCTATTTGTATGTCATAATTCGATAATGCACATTGATTAGATACATATTTATGCAAAATGCTTATTATTGGGTATGTAGGAAAGAATTGTGCATTACAATCTTTCCTTCCTTATAAAAATTTTGTCCTCAAAATTTGACGTACCAAATAATTTTGGATACTTGCTCTGCATTTCTTCTTCTCTTTCCCGCGTAGCCTTTTCTATAGAATGATTCCTCCACAATACTTTAACAAGTCGAATCTTTTTCGTTCTCAACTCTTTTTCCTTTCAATCCAGAATTTGCAATGGTTTCTTTTCATAAGCTAAACCAGGAGTCAATTCCAACGATTCATAACGTAACACATGAGAGGGGTTTGAAATGTACTTTCTCAATATAGACACATGGAAAATATTATGAACACTAGATAATGACGGAGGTAAGGCCACTCTATAAGCTTATCACCAACTCTTTCGAGAATCTCGAATGGGCCGACATACCTTGGGTTGAGTTTTTTGTTCTTTCCAAATCTCATGACACCTTTCATAGGAGCTACTTTTAAGAACACATGATCCCCAATGGCAAACTCTAGATCTTTTCTCCTTTTATCTACATAACTTTTCTGTCTACTCTGCGCGATCTTCATTCTCTCTCGTATCTTTTCCACTACCTTAGCGGCATGTTGAACTATTTTTGGATCAAGTAGGCTTCGTTCTCTAGCTTCATCCCAATGAACTGGAGATCTACATTTCCTTCCATACAATGCTTCATAAGGCGCCATTTTAATTGTTGATTGGTAGTTATTATTATAAGTAAACTCCATTAATGGAAGTTTCGCATCCCAACTTCCTTGAAAATCTAGCACACAAGCTCTTAACATATCTTCTAATATCTGAATAACCTTCTCTTATTGCCCATCACTTTGTGAATGAAATATTGTACTAAATGCAAGTGTCGTTCCCATGGCACTATGTAAGCTCTTCCAAAATGTAGATGTAAACTTAAGATCTCTGTCGAATACTATTGAAACTGACACCCCATGTAACCTAACTATCTCTTTAGTATATTATTGAGCATACTAGTTCATATTGTATGTGGATTTTACTGGAAGAAAATGGGCTGATTTAGTTAATCTATCAACAATCACCCATATAGAATTATATTCCTTTTGTGTTCTAGGTAATCCAAGCACAAAGTCCATTGTAATGTGCTCTTATTTCCACTCTGGAATCAACAAAGGCTTCAACAACCCTGATGGTGTTTGATATTCAATCTTAACTTGTTAACAGGTTAGATATTCACCCACAAATTTTGTTATATCTCTCTTCATTTTAGGCCACCAATAATGTTGTTGTAAGTCCTTATACATTTTTATGCTACCTGGATATACCGAGTAGGGAGTAGTATGAGTTTCTTCTAAAATATTTCATTTCATGACCTTATCAAACGGCATGCACAGTCTTCCTTTATATCGAATAATTCTATCATTGGTAATAGAGAAGTCTGGCTTCTTTCCATTATCAATCTTTCTTTTTAGTCTACACAAATACATATCCACCTTCTGACCTTTTTTAATTCTATCTTGAAGTGCATGTCTCAATACTAAGGCTGACAACAAACACTTTTTTTCCTTTAGGTATAATTTCAAGGTTTAATCTCTACAAATCTAGTAATATTGACTTTTGTATGATAAATAGAAAATTTGTGGATTTTCTACTTAATGCATCTGCAACCATATTCGCTTTACCAGGATGGTAGTTGATCACATAATCATAATCCTTTATAAGTTCTAATTATGTTCTTTGTCTCATATTCAACTCCTTTTGAGTAAAGAAGTATTTCAAACTCTTATGATCTGTGTATATCTCACACTTCTCACCATACAAATAATATCTCCAAATTTTTAAGGCAAAAACCATAGCAACAAGTTTCAAATCATGGGTTAGATAATTCTTTTCATACTCCTTTAATTACCTTGAAGCATAGGCAAATAACCTTCCCATGTTGAATCAAAATAATACCTAAAATATTTTTTGAAGCTTCACTATACACCACGAATCCACCAATTCATATTGGAATGGTAAGAACATGAGTTGTACTTAATTTATATTTCAATTTTTAAAAACTTCTTTTATAAGTATCGATTCACAAGAAGTTCACATTATTTCTTGTCAACATTATCAATGAAATTGCTATTTTTGAAAACCCTATAAAAGAAGGACAGATTCACGCTGCTTTAGTTAAGTATTAAAATAAAAACCGTGGACTAGGTCCACAGTTCTTCCACATTAGAAGTGTGTTGCTTCTTATGATTTAAAAATATATATATGTCAACTTTGAAATCATGGATGATATTGGTGGGAGACATTTTTTAATTTCTTCCTTGGTTTGAAAATGACCACTATGTGTTTTAAAAAGGTAGACATTTTCAATTTTCTAGGTTTGGCTAAAAAACTTAAAAACGAAAAAGCAAATGGTGTTTTGGTTAAAAATGATAAAAACAAAAAAAAAAGTAAATGATGTTTTAAAATGATAAAAACAAAAATGTTGTCAATAGTTTAAATGAAAAGGCAAAAATAAAAAATAAAAATAAAACCAAACAAGGCCTTAGTACGACATTTTAAACTTTGCGATTTTAAAATCTAGATATTCTGTAGAATTGTAGAATTCTTCAAAATTCAAGCTTTCAACCACTTTCTTGTCTACTACTTCATCAATCCAAAATTAGATATCTAATTAGGGTTGCTGAGTAATCGACTCTATTTACATTTCGTGTAATCAACATCCAAAAAATTAAACTTATTTTTTTAAACAATATTTTAAACTAATTAACAACATAACAAATAGCACGGAGTAACTTAATTTGAAAAATATTACGCTAATAAAATTATAAATAATAATAATATACTAAATTCAACTAAATAGTTAGCAATTTTTTTCATACCATCATCTATTGGAAGATAGTAATAGCATTGCTACGTTTTTTGAGTAAAAAACAATAAGGTACATAAATTAAGATAAACGGCACTTCACCTCTTTAATTTGATCATTTTGGCATATTATTTTTCAAAAATAAATTTTAAGTGTTTTGTCTCCTCAAATTTAATCATTTGACACTTTATCCTCAAAGTGAATTTTAGATATTTTACCCCTCTCAATTTATATTTATTATAATATTTTGCCCTCCAATATTAATTTCACATCAAATTTTTATTATTTTTCGTCAACAATTGTCGTGCATTTTTTTTCTATCTTTACTCACAAAAATAAAAAAAGTGCAATATTTTTTTATTATTGTCAATGGTTAAGATGCAATAAATTGTGATATTTATATTGTAAGTAATATCGATTGCAGTATAATTAGCAAAAATATCACAATTATTTATAATAAAAGTACCATCATTTATCATGTTTTTACAATTGACAATAATTAAAAAATATTATGATGAAAAGATGGGAAAAAACATGTGATGGCAACTGACAAACAACATTCTAGTAAAAATATGATATGAAAATAATATTGAGAGCGCAAAACATTATAATAACTGTAAGTTGAAGGGACAAAGTTTTTTAAATTTATTTTTAGGAGTAAAGTGCCAAAATAATTAAATTTGAAGGATTAAATTGCTCAAAATTTATTTTTTGGGATTAATGTGCTAACATAGTCAAATTTGAGGGTGAAGTGCCATTTACCCCCTATAACTGTTATACAATTTTCAATTTGGTATATGAACTTTTTGAAATGGCTCAATTAGTAAATTATTGCAAAGACTTTTTTGTCCCTTGTATCAATCTTTAAAAGAAATTAAAAAAAATTGAACTTCATCTATCAAACTGCAAAAGAAAGAATCATTGAGAAAACTTCGGTACTTTTCATCCATAATCTAGCCCATTTTTAATACTTTTATTAATGAAAATTTAGTTAAGAATTACACTTTATTATTTGTAAAATAGAAGACTAGTAATATAAGTTTTTTATTTAATTTATGATAATATTTATATTTGTATTATAATATAATATCTATTCTACTTTGTATTAAATAACTTATATTATGTTCCAAATTTTTCATATTACCATTTCTCTTTTATATATACATATATATATATATATGTGTGTGTGTGTGTGTGTGTGTGTGTGTACTCAATCTGCTATAATTTGCAGTTTTACAGTACGATTATATTAAACTTGTCTCTATATATTTTGTGAGGACCTCTCGTTACTCTTGTTACACAATTACATGAAGTATGATAATATTTTTATAAATTTTACGTGAAAGAAAACAAATTTTAATCCCAAAAATTGCATTTTAAGATGTGATTTTTAGTTTTTCTTTTCTTTTTATATAAAAAAAGCTATATAATTTTACTTTCTCGGCCATTTTATTTTAAGCTAGCAACAAAAATAATACAAACCAAACATGAAAACTAGAATAAGAAAAAAGGGTAAAAATTACATCACATGGATGAAATTCCAAATTAAATTACTGGATTTTAGTATGAATGTTTATAATAACATTTATCATTTCTATAGATTATAAAAGTAAAGGGACATTACATTTTAAAATAAGTTAATCTGTCTAAGCAAATCAATATCTTAACTAAAAGAAAACATATCAAATTTGGATTTATTAATTAAACTTTTAATATTGAGCCATAAGTAAAGTGTATTTAAATTTGAATGATGTTGTAGTTCGTTTAAATTTTAATACTTTAATTTGTTGCAATCAAATACTAATTAGCTAAATGTTATTAATACTCAAATAAATAAAAAATAAGATAGTAACTGATTTTTTTTTTTATTTTTTATTTAGTAAAAGCCAGTTGTGTTTAGGTAGGGGGTTAGGCAGACCCCTACCCGTTTATTTAAAAATCAAAAGAAATAGAGTTATAATAAGAAGTATTTATTCTCTTGCACACAATTGATGCTAAAGAAAAATTAAGAGAAACGAAAGTTTGTGAAGTTCCAACTATCAATGCGGACATGCCCTCTCAAAGTAGACGGGAAATCTTGAGGCAGCCACAGTCCAGAAGCTTTAACCAAACAAGCATGATTAGCCAACCAATTTGCTACTTGATTGCCTTCCCGGAAAATATGAGAAAATAAAGGTTTGATGTTCCAGCTTGAAAAAAGACCGATCGATCCAATAAGGGTTGTAATCTCCAACTTATGATGGTGTCCATTTATAACGTGTAGCACTGCCAAAGCATCTACTTCAATCTAAAGATGAAAAATATTTCCAGGAAAGCACAATGAAAATGCCTTCCACTATAGCAGCTAATTCCGCATAAACATTTGTGGCAATATGGAATATAAGAGAAGAAAGCAAAAAGGGGCTCGCCTTCTACATCACGAACTAATCCTCTCATTCCCGCCGTTTCGGACGCACTGTCACAATTAAGCTTGAACCATCCTTTTTGCGGTTAGATGTCAAAAGTATTCCAAAGAGAAAGTGAACTACTGAACAACCACCAGAGCTTCAGAGAAAATAAATCAATAAGATCTGTAATACTCTAGACTCTCAAACCACCTTCATCATAGGGATAACAATTATCCAACCAAGAATTCCAGTGTACTTTAGAATTTTCTGATGTGGAACCCCAAAAAAATCTTGATAGAAGTCTCTCAATTTTTTGGATGATCACCTTTGGGGGCACATGACTTGACTTGTAGGATGTGCATGGGCATAGAATACAGAACACTGCGAAAAAGTTGTAGTCTACCTCCGAATGATAAAAATTTCTTCTCCCATCCAGAAATTCTGCGCCTCATCTTGTCAATAATCCCTTCCAAGAGAATGCTTCTTTTTTTTTTTTTTTTTTTTTTCTGCCCTTATATAGGAAGGGACCAAGATAAGTAAGGGGAATTGCGCAACCTGAAATCCCGTGATTTGGATAATAGTTTGAGCCCGATGGCCAGAAGTTCTTCGACTTAAAATAAGGCAACTTTTATGCTTATTGATCAGCTGACCGAAGACCATTTCATAATGATGTAAAAAGTCCATAATCCTCTCCACCCCTCGAGCATGAGCTCTAGTGAAAATGATACAATCATCCGCATATGCCAAACGAGAAACAAGAACCCCTCCACTAGAGCAATACCTCATAGCCGAATTGTGCATAATAGTTTCTGAAGCCCTTGGGACATGAATTCAGCCGCGATGACAAACGATGCAGGAGATAAGGATCACCCTGACATAAGCCACACGTTGATTCGAAGAATCCCTCCGCCTGTCCAGTTAAAAGAACCGAGAACCAGCAGTTTTTGAAGCAATTACGAACTAAACCAATCCATTCCATCGAAAAGCTAAATCTATGAAGCACAACATACTAAAAACGCCACTGGATTCTGTCATATGCCTTCGCCAAATCAAGTTTCATAATTAGATTGCCACCTCGACACTTATTATCAATAGAATGTGTCAATTCTTGAGCTAAAAGTATGTTATCCCCAATCAATCGAGAAAGGATAAAACCACTTTGGCTTGGCGAAATAATCTGCGGAAGGATCGAATAAAGCTTATTGCAGATAAGTTTGGAGAACACTTTATTAATAAAGTTGAAAATTAATTTTTTTATCAAATATAAATTTAACATTCGAATACGATTTTAACGATTGCGCTTATTCAAGTGAATATATAAATAAATATAAAATCGAATTATACATTTCGTACACTTCGATTGTTGTAGGGAATGAAACAATCAATTACTTA
>JAGSPU010001077.1:0-25142 GCA_019321725.1 Paulownia fortunei
TTACTAAAATAAAGCGTATAGATTAACTTTTATATGTTTGAAATATATATAATTTAAGATAAAAATTAAACCATAAGGTTTAATAATATTCTATATATATATATATATATATCATTATTTATATATGAAAATGATACACTTGAAAGTAACTCCTCATTTTTTTTCCTAAAAGTGTATGAAGTAGTATACTATTAAAGATGGCATTTGCAAATGACCTTTGAGTCTTTCATTTTATTACTAAAGTTAACAATTGAAAATTTGTGAACTATGTACAATTATACAAATCATAATTATTCTTTATATATGAAATTAATCTGTACTTATTACAAAATCAAATGATGAGAATTGACATCATTAATTATCTTATATATGTATCGCTCTGTGCATAGCTCTTATGTACAAGAGTTGAGCCCTACTGTTGTTATTCTTTTTTCTTTTTTTCTTTTTTGATTTTTTTTTTCCTCAGTTACTGAGATTCCATCTCTTAAGAAATTGTAACCAACAATTACCCGGACTATACCTTCCTCCTTATCAAGACTTTTAAATTGATCAAGTATTTCTCAACATATAACATTATCATTTGAGCCGAGAGCCATCTAAATGAGCATGGGGATTTCATTGTTACCCAACTTACTATGGTGCCCTCTTGTACTTATATATATATAAAGAAGAGTTCTGCCTTTCTTGTTACGCCCCTTGCATGACTTAACTCTCTTACAGCAAGCGCAATTCTCTCTCCCTAGCTTCACTCTCTTACAGCAAGCGCAACTCTTTCTGCCTGACTTCACTTTCTTACAACAAGCACAATTCTTCTTTTAGGAGTAAAACAGATTTGTTGTTGACATAATGGAAGGGAAGAGTGATCTGATGACTTTGAAGGGGCAAATCCATCAAGGAATGTTTTTTTTTTCTTTTTTTTTTTTTGGTGAAAATTTCCACTAGAATGTGAGTTGGGGTGCACATTGCCAAGCCTCACATGTTTAAGGGTGGAAAATAACAACACTCCAATTTAAGGGTGTAAGGTGCAAATGAAGTATATTTAGAGGGTACAAAATGATAATTTTATTAACTCATTTATACTCACCACTTCATTGTTTACCAGTGCATTGTAAATTTTGATTAGATTTAAGAGATAATTTATTCCATATTCTTCAAGATAGCTTATTTTCATTGAATTCTTTTACTTTTAGCTTATGAGTGATTTATATATCTGTTTTTTTTTTTTAAAAAAAAAGCTCTATATTTAGCTCTATTTTGGATTAATATGTACAGGTTATTACAATTCTATTATCAGTTATTATGGCATTTTTGGACCATCGATTGGAGCTTATTTTTGATATTTTAGGTAAAATTTCACAAGTTTTTTATTAACTCTTTCTCGTTTTTCAACTCCCTCTCTATTTTTGTATTTCTATCACTTTCGTTTTTTCCTTAATTTGATTAATTTAACAAATTTCTTTTTCTGATGTAGGCAACATCATATCAGTACTAGTGTACCTTGCTCCAGTGTAAGTAACTCTGTACAATTATCTTTTATGTCTTACCCAAAATCACTTAACTGTCATTAATAAATGATTAATTGGATTATACTAATAATCAATTTCTTCTTGCTGCCCTACATTTATAAGAATATATAGGAAAAAATCAACTATGAGGTTTCAGTCAATACCCTATATAGTTGCATTTTTCTCTTCAATGCTGTGGATATACTATGCACTTCTCAAACAATATTCAACTCTTTTGATCTCCATCTATTCATTTGGATGCATAGTAGAGACTGTATATTTTCACATATATCTATTATGCATCTAGAGAGGTTCGGGTAAGTAATAGTGACATATAATATTGTAAACAATTATTGTAAGGACAGTTCATTTAATATTACTAACCTTTACTAATATTTTTTTCAGATTCATACTGCAAAGCTGTTGGGCCTTAGTATGGGCTTATTTTTAGTACTTGTTCTTGTCACATTTCTCATATTTGAAGGTCTAACCAGAATTGTGGTCGTGGGATGGATTTGTATCACTTTTTCTTTAGTTGTCTTCGCAGCACCTTTAAGCATTGTGGTGAGTGCTCATTTACTTGCATAAGAGAAACAAAAAAAAAAAAAAAAAAAACATAGGTTGCTCTAATTTCATTGCATTCACTTGTTAACTTTTTTTTTTCTACAGTTTGAAGTTATTCGAACACAAAATGTTGAGTTCATGCCATTTCCATTATCATTTTTCTTAACACTAAGTGCAGTCGTATGATTTGCTTATGGATTATTCAAAAAAGATTTGGTTGTTGCAGTAAGTAAAAATAGATAACAATTATGAATTAAACTTATAACAATAGTATTTTTATTTTTATCTACTAATTTCTTATTTTGATCCATTTGCGCAGATTCCAAACATTGTTGGATTTATATTAGGTGTATTGCAGATGGTAATATATTGGGCCTTTCGGAACACCCAACAGCGGGCGGGCATTTGATTAGTTTTTGGGCTGAAAGGTCTCAATTCTATTTTGACGTTGTTGTTGTAATGACTTTTCTAAATTATTAGACACCTCAGTCTATCCAACATCAGAAATTTGATGAATTCTGATTTTAAAATGCTTAATATTCATTTTTACAAATGATATTTTTCCTTTCATGTAAAACAACTATGAAATATCATAGTAAATCGATATTATTCCATTCAATAGTATGCAAAAACTAAAGAAACTTATTATCCTCACAACTTTCAAATATAAAAATCAAATAAAAAACTCAATAAGCAGGCATGTAATATCAAAGTATTTGATCAATTAGTATATTCTTGATTATTGTTGACGTTAATTTGCATACATATATAATTTAAATTTTAATCTAAGATGAATAAATAATTGGTTCAACAATGCTCATAACTTTAAATTTGTGGGACTAATAGAAAAAAACCAATAAAATTATGTCCATAAAAAGAAGATTACTTAATGACATGGATATTAACCACACTGATGAGTGGTAATATTTGTATGACATGGGAATGCTCCTTTCCTCCAAGATAACAAATAAACAGAGAGCTAAGCAGGACAATAAAATTTTGGATTAAAAATAAATAAATAATAGAGAAATAAGTTAAAAATTGAGATGAATATATTATTATTTTTAATTACTAGACATGACTATTGATGATGGATGTACAAATTCATATATATAGAGAGACAAATAAAATGAACTTAAATTTTTGAAAAATGTATGTAGAAAAAAGGAAAAAATAAATCATTGCATTAACTTTATTTGCCAACATTCCCCCCCCCCCCCCCCCCCCGCCCTTTTTGGGGGTGGGGGGGAGCATTCAAGGGTAGGGAGGACAAAATTAAGGACTCATGCAGCCTCTTCGCGCCCATTGATCTATAAATAATAAATATATATACTGTAAGTGTTCAAGATGTTTCGGGTGTATATGTTTGTGAGATATATATACATATTACATATATATAGGCAATATCATGAGATAAAAATGAATGGAAATCTAGGCGTAGTTTATGCAATTAAATTAATAATTATTGGGTTTTTTTAACAATGTTATTGTAATGGATTCATTTCATTTCATATATATTTTTTAAATTGTTTCTCATTTTTCTATCTAAGGCACTTATTAATTTCAGCATAATCAGTGAGTTTCCATCCACCACACTAATTAAATTTCCTCATCTAGTCATTTTCCTGAAAAATAAGAATTTAAGTTTCCAAATTAACGAGAATCTTTTGGACTTTAATATTTCAGTTAAAGTGCCAACCAATAAAAAATTTCTAATATAATTAAAAAATCAAAGTTTTGAGAATTCATAATTGAGCCAAAATTGACTCAATTTTAGTCAAAAATTCATTGCAATAATATATAATATAGATATAGAGAGATTTTTAGATTCATGTAATCGCTTGTATTATTCTCATTCAAAATAACTTCCAAAAATTGTTCAATTTCCAAAACCATATTGCTTCTATTAATCGATTACAAATTGGTTGCTTGTATGAATTGATTTCAAATCGCCACAATTTGCTCAATTTCTAAAACCAAAATTTGCCAAAGTCGGGCCAAAGCAAACTATTTCATCTATAAAATCAACCGAAGGGCAAAAAATGTCATATCAAAGTCCAAATATAAGAAAGAAATATGAATTATACTATGAGTAAGTACTTGTTGCAGTTTTTTATCCTTTCAACTATTCTTCTTCAGACAATGGCATCAGAGAAACGTTTTTGTTTTTTTTCATTAAAAGTTGCGGTTCATGTTGTCAATAATCTTCCTTCAAATTCGCCTCCTTTGTTGTTGCATTGCGCATCAGGAGATAACGATCTAGGAAATCATACACTTACTACAAATCAGGATTTTCACTTTGATTTTTGTGTTAATTTTAAAACATTGTTCTTCTGCCATCTTTGGTGGAATGGAAAAGATATATCATTTGATGTTTATAGTTATAAATGGCCTACGCAACGATGTGTTGATGGAGTATGCTATTGGGCCGCAAAGAGTGATGGTATATACCACTCAAAACATTATCCTCCAAAGGATCTTATAAAAGAGTATAGTTGGTAATATAAAGAGAGCGGTTTCGTACGTGGCTCAAGTGTTTTTCTCAATCAAGATGTTGCAATTGATATCCCTTTGTTAACTTATGAGGTTGTAACTTCATTATTCAATAACATTTAAGTAAATTAAGATCTCTATTTTTTTGTGATTATTTCATACTTAAGCAATTAATTTCATATTTTTGTATTTCTGGTCAGTTTTAATTGGATATACATAATTTGCAGATAGTTTTTGTTTTCTAGGTACTTTAATAACATTGAATTTCCATGTTTAGTAATATAAAAACATTGCTTTTTCATAAAGAAAAAATATCATTGAATTTTGCGATTGATGTATATATGAGAAAAGTGTGATTGGGTTGTAAAACTTCAACTGCATTCCACTAATAAGAAAATGTCATTGGTTTAAATTTTCGTACTTTCACTTACAACGAAATGTGGCAGTATGAAACTTACAGTGGAGTGAAGAAACTTGGCAAAAAGAAAGCAAAAGTTCCTTTGCTCACCTATTTAATAGTCTTGTATTGGGGGTATGGCCATCAATTCTCATGCCCCTTGTTCATATTTTTCTGGTACGAGTTTACAGGCCAAAAATAGATGGTTGCTGGGATTAAACAGTAATTTGATGGGGACTTATTCATTATGCATGCAATGGCTTATTTATTACCTCTCAATTAATTGTACTTTGTTACTTATCAAAACCTATGGTGGCAGGCCTTGGAGGTTTTCACACTTCATCTATGATGTTGGTCCACAGCCTAAAATGCTAAGGAAGTCAATTTTTTATTTTAAAAAAAAATGGTTTTCATTTTTGGGTATGGTTCAAGCTAGAATAGACAAGTAGAATGATTTAACTTATACTTATTCTGTAAGTCACAACTTAAAATATTAAGCAACGTTTGCCTAACTAGGAACTCTCACAATTTAATTTCCACCATTTAGGTTTAACCGAAAGAATTTTCTATTACCCTTCAAATTCTTGGTAGAAAATTTTTGAGTATTTCATTTTTTTAGAAAATTATTATGAAGTTTTTCCTAAAACTCATGTAACACATACGACAAATATAAAGGAACATCTCCATGGGATTAATTCTTATTATACACGCTACTGAAATTTGGCTGCTTATGATAGTTTGTATGATGAACAAATAAATGTGATCAATATGAGGTTTATGAGAATAAATTCATGAAGCAAATATTTAAATAATGAGTGTGCACTCTACGCAAAGATGAAGTGTGGAATCATTTCCATTGTAAAAATAATAATAATAATTTGATTGAGATCCTGTGGAATTATGGTGATAGGGTCATTTTTTGGGCAAACTGACAATTACTTATGAGAGGTTGAGTTTGTACCATAAGTGAAAACTATATTTCCTAATAACATTACTGAAATAAAGTGAGCTATTGTCAATTATAAAATAGTTAAATTTGAGATGATTGATTAAATTAAGTTAGGACTCAGGATTCATCAATAGTTATTGGACCATGTTGGGACATATACCCAGGTAATAATGGGTGCACATTTGATGGGTGAAGAACTTCCAAGAATTTTCTACATAGTATTCTTAAAAATCAAGAACAACTGAGGATGGAAACTGTAAGAAGTTACTTTGGAGGAAGGAACAGTAACAACAAGCAATGATCCTTCACTATAAATTGAGTCAAGATTGACCCAATATTAGTCAAAAATTCCTTTGCTATGATATATGATATAGATATAAGTTGTAGATTTCCAGATTCTTATAATTGCTTGTATTATCTCATTCAAAATAATTGCCACAATTTGCTCAATTTTCAAAACCCCAATACAAACTACTCCATCTATGAAATCAAGGGAAAGGAAAAAATATCATATCAAAGTTCAAATTTAACTAGAAACATGTAGTATATTATGAGTAAGTACTTGTTATAATTTTTCATCATTTCAACTGTCATTCTTCAAGCAATGACATTAGAGAAACTTTTTTATCTTTTTATATTAAAATATGTAGTTCACGTTATCAGCAAACTTCCTCAAAATTTTATATCATTGTTGTTGCGTTGTGCATCAGGAGATAAGATCTAGAAAATCATACATCTACGATTGGGATTTTCACTTTGTTTTTGCATATATTTTAAAACTTTGTTCCTTGCCATCTTTGGCGGAATGAATAAAATATAGTTTTTGATGTTTATAGTTATAAATGACCTGCGCAAAAGTGTATTTATAAAATATACTATTCGGCAATAAAGATTGATACTATATACCACTCAAAATATTATTTTTTAAAATATTTAACATAAAAATATAGTTAGCGATATAAAGAAAACGACCGATACTAGGCTCGATGTCTTTTCTCAATCAAGATGGTATAATTGATATCCCTTCGATAATTTCAAAGGTTGTAAATTCAGAAATCAATAATATTCAAGTATATTAAGATGTCTATTATTCTGATTATTTCATTTTTAAGCAATGAATTTCTCTGTCTGTCATTTTTTATTTATTTTCCAAATGCAGTTTGTCTCTGAGGCATTATGAGGCAATGGTTCTATTGCAATCTTGTGGACCACTACATTCATTACCTCTGAATCAATTGTACTTTGTTAATTATCAAAATCAATGGTGTCCGGCCTTGTTGGTGTTTACATATTATATAACACACAATTTTAGGTTTTTTTAAATTGTATGTCAAACTAGTTTTTTAATTTTAATGCTGTTTTTTCCTTTTTTTTTTTAATTTTAATGCTCTAATGATTTTCAAAAGCGTGATGTAAATAATTAATAATATACCTGTAAATCTCAACTTCCTTCGATTTATAAAATTAGTCAAACATACATATTTTATATTTTTAATACTTTCATACTCTTATGAAATTCAGCTTAAATAAATAAATAAGCTCGAAAAAGAAAAAAATGAAACTTGATTGCTTACACTAGGAGTTATATTATAAATATATTCTATTAACTTTATTATACATAAGTCTTACATTACTGAAAAGCCTCGTACACCATTCCAATAAAATTTATAAAGAATTAGCGATGTGAAGTTAATTTTTTAATAAAAAAAAATTAATTTTAGCTTATACTCATCGTTATCTTCATTTATGCATCAAAATTGAAATTGATTTAAATTCCAAAATTATAAAAATTGTCTCAACTTTCCATTAACAATAATTGGCCCCCATAAAACTTTAATTTTGAATACAACTTGGGGGAGGGGATTGGGTTATGATGGTAATGAATTCGGTCAAACCTAGACTCATTTTTTTGGGTAGATTTTAAAATTATAAATAAATATTAATTTTTAGTATTTTGGATTTGAATTCGATTTGGACCTTACCCATTCTATTGTACATATTTTTATTTATTATTTTTATATTATATATATTTATAAATAAAGTATATATATAATATACTTATAATCTAAGTAATAATATAAATTAACAAACTAAATTACGCTTTACATATATAAAATAAAAAAAATATGTTTGAAATTTTTAGATTCTCAAAAACTAAAAACATGCACATATTAAATTTTATATAATTTTTTTTTGAATTTTTCACATTTAAAAGATTATGGTAATATGATTTTTTTTTAAAAAATACTTTTTAATATTTTTAAGTTACAATGTGGATCTTCCCCAATCTAATTGGTCAGGATTTCAGATTTTCGGAATAAGTAGATCCTAAATTGGTAAAAAAACAAAAAAGTTGGTCTTACCAATCTAATTTCAAAATTTGGTAAATGTCAATTCCTACTATTAGGATTGGAGGTGGCCCCAAATCTAATTTCTACAGTGAAGTTTCCTGAAATTAGATCAGTTGGCATTCCTAGTATTATGGTTCACCTGTCATAAGGACTGAGTTTGTATGTGTCTGCCTGTTTAAGGTTAAAAATCCGACGAGAATTTCTACCCTCTTGCCCCCAAATCATTCATCACTCACCATGCCACCAGCCTTAATAATCTCCAATAAAATTTCGTGGTCCCTCCCCCGCCCCACCCACCCATCCATCAAAATTCACACATGCCCACCTTGTAATTTACTTTTATGAACACGTTATCTTCAATAATCCTAATTTCTTACTAATTTTAGATGCCCTCAAACATTTATTTACAAAGTGGACCCTCAGAGCTAATGGCTCAAAATTCTACAGTTGTAAAAATAGTGTTTAGTTGCACTAAAACTCTCTTAGCTCTTTGAAAAATAAGGTATTTTATTGATGATACTAGCTCGACCTCAAATATTAATTTAAAATCAGAAGTATTCAAGTTTGAGAAAAGCAGGTCAATATTCTTGTCTTATAATATTAACGCTAACTAATTATCCGATGCTTGAGTCATGTATAGGACAAAAAATCTAAACACCTTGGGGAAGACAATTATTTCTACATGGAGAAGTGAACATCTTTTTCCTAATTATATTATTGAAATAAATTGAGCTATTGTCAATACTAAAATGCCCTTGTAAAAGCAAGACACCAAAATAGTTGATTTTGGATTAAATTTTGCAGAATTTTTTTCTACATAGCAATCTTGAAAATAAAAAACAGTGGCTGAAGATGGAAATTGTAAGAAGTTGCTTTGGAGGAAGGGATAGAACAAGTAATTAGAATTGCTTCACCATATCTATAACTCTTTGACAATTTTTGTTTTCTAGATGTGCTTCTGAAGTCACTGGCTGAACAAAATATGCATACTAGTGCAGGGCTGCTACCTGCTAAGCTCTGCAGCAATGGGCCAGATAGTGTAGTGTCTTGAGCTTTAGCTTTATACTGTAGCATTTGAATTTTTTTGTTGCAATTTGGTATTGCATGTTGCCAAAGCACATTAAGTGTATAAAATAATATCACAAATATATACTTGATGTATGATTTAAGGATCAGTATTACATCGACAATCCAAATGTATGTGTTGATTCCAAGGAAATGGGTCAAGGAGATAATGGATTGAGTTCGAGAAAACTTGTAAGATGAACATACATTAGGTTAGTTGGAATCGTTCCCAACTAGAACATTCCAAAAATTTAAGTAGATCGAGGTATTTAGATCACAATAAATACTAAAATATAGTTAAAGTAAGAAAAAATCAATTATCTTTTAACAGATAAAATAAGTGTTTTAATCCGCACGCTCCCAGGTCACGTCAATCCTAAGATCAATGACTATTATGTCGTGTCAGGTTTACGTAGATCCCACCTTATTTAGTCAACTGACATGAGTTGGAAGGCCAAAATTAATATTTTAGTCGTTTTCATGTCAATATTTATTGCTAAAATATAATACGATATGCAATTGCAATAAAGAGTCCAGATATGGTGGATCGCATGTGGCCTTCATTTATGTTCCCACATATTTGATGAAAGATCTTCTCCATTTACCTATTGTAACAAAATTAAACTTCAGTATATGGTTACTTCATACTTGCTTTGTGTGTCCAAATGTTAATTAGTAAATTATACATTGGATTAGGAGCAATGATTCTTTTATCTATCTTTTCTACATAATAAAATATGTTATGTATGATTTTTGTAGTGATCTTTATTTATTTTTATTACACAGTAAAATATATTATTGTGCAAGAGATATAGGTAAGTTGTGCAAGCGCGCGCACAAAAAGAAAGAAAAAAAAAAAAAAGCTAGTTAATCCTATATAACACTACACTTGCGAGTCTTGCATAGCATGAGCCAATGTTCCAAAGTTAAACTTCATATTTAGGTTACCTCAATTTATGGGTGTGCGCGCATGGCAATTTACCTATCGTTTTATTTGATTCTTGGATTTTTTAGTGAGAAAAATATCAAGATAAATAAGATAGTATTTTGTACTTTATTTTTTAATACTTCCCTTTTCCAAGAAACTCACAAAAATCTAATGTCTAAACATAGAACTTTTAAATGAGATATATTGATGATTTGCATGGTAAATAGTATATTACACCAACATGATTATGAAATTAAGTTAACTATGTGTGCATTTCTTGATAATTCATTGATGGGCCCAAGAAAAAATTGAGTTCAATAGTCTAAAAAGCACAATCTAGTAGGTTCAAATCCAATGATATAAGAAGTCCTATCTCTGCATGTGTCTTACCGTCCTTCAAACAATTATCAATATTCTTGATGCCTTTATTTTGAGGTACATTATTTCATTTGGCATTTTACTTTTACATTTTTTGCTTATATTCTGTATTCTAATTTTGATTTGAACGTTGAAAAATTTTCATCGAAATAATTCCAACTCACCTAACCACTTGTTTGTGTTTAGAGATAGTAACCCTACTCAATAGTTGGAAGCTCGCAAGTGGCAAAGGAATTGTCTCGAGTACCTAAAACATTCCACATGATTCATGAAATTCTCCTCATTACTTTTTTTTTTCTTTTTGAGTTTCAAGAAATAATTGGCTTTTGAAATTGAAGTAGGAAAAAAAAGGAAAGAACGATATCCCTCTGACTTACTCATAAGCTGGCCGGCTTGCTAAAAATCTAAAAGCCCAATTGCTTACCTGAACTTTGATGCCATCCCATTGCACTTGCTCCAAGCTGTTGAATTATTTCAAATGGACTTGAATCGCAAATGCCCAAAATTCTAGCACTTGCTCCAAGCTGGGCCGCCCACAATGGCCCACCTGGCCATGCTTATTTTGAATACAAAGATCATGGATTTTCTGTAGGAATTTGTTTGCAATTGAAATAATACCAAAAATTTCATCAACTTTTTCATTTCCGAAAAGCTCAATTGTTAATTCTTTTATAGCATCGTCCAAGTTTAATAAGTTTTGGGCTAAATTACCATTGGCTTTTCTGTATTAAAAATATATAAATTGGGTTTTTTTTTTAATAAAAAAGTTTCCTGGTGTTTTTTATTGATAAATTGTATCAATGAGAATTTTAATTTTAATAAACTGGAGTTTTAGGGGACAAATATTTTCTCAATTTTTAGATAGATAAATTTATTTGAACAAAATTTTAATTTTTAATATAACTATTTGCGTTGACTCTGGATTCTTTTATTACTTTAACATAATATTTTATCAAAATTTTAATTTCTCAAAGAGAATTGTATTTTGAATTAATTAGCATATAATTTTTGAAGTTCGCCCAAATTCAAAAATTTATTATTCACATGAAATAATTCCACGTTTAACATAAACATTAAAATTATCACTAATACAAAAACCCAAATAAAATTTCTGTCAAAAAAATTTACTTCATTAATTTATTGATTTAAGAAGTCAAAGGGTAATTTATTGTAAAAATCATTGAACTTTAACGGTGTTGGTGTAAAATAATAGTTGGGCATCTTGGATTGGGATAATAAGCCGAATCAGTCATGTGGTTATCTCCAAAACTCATTTACAATTTTTCTCAGTTTATCTGTCCCCAAAAATTATTTTCTCAGTACATTTCACCTAATGGACTATGAATCAAACTCATCAAAATTGTCATGAAAGACTTGAATTTTGAGAGAATATTGTTATAGTGTTGGAGATTGAAGTAAAAAGTCTAAATTAGTATTTGAATGGAAGGATTTGAACTTCTAGGGGCCAAATATTGGGAATTTATACAATTTTTGATAAACTAGAATAGTGAAAATGCGAAATAACAGCAGAAATAATACACACAAAATTTGATAACAGAGTTCGACCAATTGTTTCTATGTCTCCGAACCTGTTGCAAATTGTTTTATTAAAATAGGAAAATATACAAAGTGTTTACAACACTTATAATTTATAACCCACACAATTTTTTTTTTTATAAAATTCTTTCACAAGCTTTTTCTCTTAAGATTTTTTCTCAAACTGTCTCTAATTCTCTAATTTTTTGGAATGCTCTACAAATGAGAGCTGATGGTTTTATATAAGTTTTAAAAGTATGAGTTGGTGGAATTTAGGCAAGAAATTAGCCACCTTAATTGACAATTATCTAAATTAGGCACCCTTTGTTTTTGACTAAAATATTTGGTGCCCATTTTTGTTGACAATCTCCCACTTGAAAACTGATTGCAATCTGTCTTCACACTTCGATCTATACAACAGATCTTTTCGGTCTGTTACTCTTGTAGGCTAACATAGTTGAACACAATTTCAGTTTGTCGATAACCATCGTTTTTGTCAACATATCTGTTAGATTCTTACTTCCTTAGATCTTTTCCAGTATTAGCACCTCATTTTTTAATAAATATCTGATAAAGTGATAACGAAATCCAATATGCTTGGTTTTGGAATAAAATGATGAATTTTGGGCAAAGTGTATCGCACTATGACTATTAATGTTCATAACATTTTTCTACTACTTGAATCCCAACGTAGTTAACAAACCTTGAAGCTATATCATCTCTTTACTCGCTTCAGTCACTACTACATACTCAAC
This sequence comes from Paulownia fortunei, assembly GCA_019321725.1. Lineage (NCBI taxonomy): Eukaryota > Viridiplantae > Streptophyta > Magnoliopsida > Lamiales > Paulowniaceae > Paulownia > Paulownia fortunei. The sequence goes on from JAGSPU010001077.1 coordinate 12,922, forward strand.
CTCTGTAGTGGATAGAGTGACAATCTTCTGTAACTGCGACATCCAACTAACAGCTGTAGTTCCAACAGTAAATATATAACTGGTGATGCTTTTTCGGTGATCGACTTAACCTCCAAAGTCTGCGTCTTACTTGCCTTGTACCTTTAACTCTTATTTACCAAAGTACAAACATTTCTGTAGGGTGCCTCATAGATACCTCAAAATTCACTTGACTATTTCCCAATAAGCTTTCCCTATATTTGACATAAACCTGTTAACAATTCCCACTGCATGGCCAATGTCTAGTCTTGTACAGACCATCGCGTACATCAAACTTCTAATGGCTGAGGCATAAGGAACCTTAGCCATGAATTCTCTCTCTTCCTCTGTCTAAGGGGACTGATTATTGGATAGGTGAAAGTGACTAACCAATGGTGTGCTGACTGACTTGACATCACCCATGTTAAATATCTATAAAACACGATTGATGTACTCTACCTCAGATAAGTGCAAGAACCCTATCTAATTATCTTTTGTGATTTTCATTCCAAGAATCTTTTTTGTTGGATCCAAATCTTTCATATCAAACTCCTTTGACAATTGCTTCTTCAACCTTCTGATATCATCCATATCTGAACCGGTTGCTAACATATCATCGATATAAAGTAGTAAAATTATATAACTGAACATATATCTCTTGAAGTAGTAACAGTGGTCAGTGTTGCACTTCTGGAAACCTTCCTTGTGCATGAAGGTATCAAACTTTCTGTACCACTGTCTTGGGGCTTGTTTCAGACCATACAAACTCTTCTTAAGTTTGCATAGTATGTTTTTCTTCCCCTTTCTGAGAAACCTTTTGGGTGATACATGTATATCTCCTCATCTAAGTCTCCATAAAGGAATGCAGTTTTCACATCCAATTGTTCAAGATGAAGATCTTCAATGGCAACAATACTCAATACTGATCTGATAGTATTGAGCTTCACAATGGGGGCAAAAATGTTGGTGTAGTCAACTCTTTCCTCTTGTTAGAATCATTTGACAACTAGTCAAGCTTTGTATCTCTTGGAACCATCATGCTCTTCTTTCACCCCCTACACCCATTTGTTGTGAAGTGCCTTCTTCCCCACGGGTAGTTAAACTAGTTCCTATATCTGGTTGGAGATTAGAAACTTCATCTTGTCTTTATGGCAAGCTCCCACTTGCTGGCATCTTCAGTCTGACAAGCTTTATCATAGCATTTAGACTCCCCTCCATCAGTCAACAATAGATAGTTCATGTATCTTCTATTAGGCACAAGAGGTCTAGAAGACCTTCTTAATACATGAGCTGGAGTAGGAGGTTGCGGTGTGTTGGACTACTGTGCACTGCTCTATCTAACGAGTTCCTCTAGTTGATGACTTCCTACAATTGACTCGTCACGAGACTATCTGGGACATTATCTGTATTTACATTGGCAAATACTAGCTTACTTTGCTCTGAGTCGTTGGAGTCTATTTTATGCATGTCCTTGAACATTAATCTTTTGCTGAAAATTACATCTCTGCTACAGATCACCTTCTTATTTTCTTCATCCCAAATAAGGTAGCCAAACTCATCCTCGCCATAGCCGATGAGGGTGCATTTCTTGGATTTGGGATCAAACTTATTCCTACCTTGATCACTAATATGCACATATGCTACACAACTGAAAACTTTTAGATGTGATAGTTTTATCTCTTTTCCGCTCCATATCTCTTCTAGTATTTTGTGCACAAATGGAGCCGATGAGTCTCGGTTAATCAAGTAACATATTGTCTTGACTATTTGCTTTGTAAAGATTTCTTTGGCATAAGAATGTCCCACATGAATGATGGTTTCTTATATATGAATATATATACACATATTTGTCTTTTAATTTTGTAACAAAGGCTAGTGATGGTTTTCAGATTTTTTTTATGAAGAATAAGAATCTAAGCCTACTGCTATGCATATATTCTACATTATTTTAGGTATGTTTGAAGTATTTCACTTTGTATATGTTAAGTAAATATTCAAAACATAATATAATATTTTGAATGCATACTGAAATGAATGTTCATGAATTTGTTTTTTTGAAATTTGACTATATGATTATATTGTATTTCATTAAAGTGTGCATTTGAAATATTATGTGATAGATAGTTTGTTAGTCACCAAAGTAGGCGAACCGTGAAGTTATGTTTATCAAATTGTATAATTTTTATGATTTAATTTTATATCTATATTATGATTAATTTGTTAGTCACCAAAGTGGCCAAATTAGAAAGTTTTCATAGATGTCAAATTAAATAAAATTTATTTACCCGTGATTACGTGATGCTATTATGAGATGACATGATGATATATAATTTTATGGGTATATTGAAGTTCATTTATTATAGAATATTTAAGGATTGCCCAAATGTTGACTAATTACTTTATAATCATGAGCATGATTGTGGTTAATTGATATATTTGATTAGATATGTTTAGTATATCCAATGATAACAAGCATGTCTAATTAGAGTATATTTAATTACCAATTATATGAAATTAAATTATAGCATCAATTATGTTTATTTAGTATATTGTTGGATCACCTAAAGGTGACCTTTAATACATATTTATTGTTTTCATCAATGTCAATGTCTGAATCTGTATTATGTGTTTATGTTTAAAACTCAAAGCATTAATGTATGAACATTTTATGTATTTTGCAACACATATTTCTGCATCTCTTCATTCACAAGCCTTGTCTATTATGATGTTTAATGGGCTTAATTTTTTTGAATGGTCCGATTTTGTGTTCATGAGGAATAGTGTCAAAGTTCCAGTTGAGCCATCGGAACATATCGTTTAATTTTAGATATTGGACTTCATTTAGATATTTTTCAAATTCTTTATGTTCTTTTTGTTTCTCATAGTTTAGTTTCTTTATCTAAACTTGATACAATTGGACACTCCTTTAAGTTTAAAAATGGATGTTTGGTTTATACAAATTAAACCTTGATAATCTTTTTATTGAGGCTCTATTGACCTTGCATCATAATGTTGGCACTAAACGTAGTTTAGTTGATGAAAGTTCTGCTTATTTGTGGCATAAATGTTTGGATTATATATCCAAAAAAAGAATACAAAGATTAGTAAAGAATGAAATCCTTCCAGATATGGATTTTACTGATTTTGGTATTTGTGTGGATTGTATTAAGGGAAAACATACAAAATACATAAGTAAGAAAACAGTCACAAAAAGCACACAACTCTTTGAACTTATACATACTGATATATGTGGACCTTTTGATGTTCCATCTTTGGTGGAGAAAAGTACTTTATCACCTTTATTGATTATTTTTCATGTTATGGTTATATCTATTTGTTGTATGATAAATTTCAATCCATAGACGTCTTAGAGGTGTTTATTAATAAGATTGAGAGATAATTAGACAAAAAGGTAAAAATTATCAAATCCGACAGAGGTGGTGAGTATTATGAAAAATATAATGAAACTGGACAACGTTCAGGTCCATTTGCTAAGTTTCTTGAAAAATGTACCATTTTTGCTCAATACACAATGGCAGGTATGCCGCAACAAAATGTTATTGCAGAACGACGTAACCGTACTTTAATAAATATGGTTAGGAGTATGTTAAGTAATTCTTCTTTACCTTTATCGTTGTGGATGCATGCTTTGAAAATCGCCATGTATATATTAAACAGGGTTCCTAGTAAGACAGTTTCAAAGACATCTTTTGAATTGTGAATATGAAGAAACCCAGTTTAAGATATCTGTATGCTTGGGGTTGCCCGACGGAAGTAAGAATTTATAATCCACATGAAAAGAAATTGGAATCAAGAATAACTAGTGGTTTTTTTTATTGGTTATCCAGAAAAATCCAAATGGTATATATTTTATTGTCCTAGCCATAACACAAGAATTGCTGAAACTGAAAATGCTAGGTTTATTAAAAATGGTGGAATTAGTGGAAGTATGGAACCACGAAAAGTGAAAATTCAAGAAGTTAGGGTGGAGATTCCTTTACCTAAACTTCTTCTCATGTTATTGTTCCTATAGTTATTGAACCGTTTAACAACTTACAAGAACAAAAAATAAATGATCAAACTTCCAATAATGAAACTATTGCCAATGAACCTACAGCGGATAAACCATATCAAATAGCATTAAGAAGGTCTAAAAGGCAAAGAAGACCTGCTATTTTTGATGATTATGTGGTTTATCTACAAATAGTCAGAATTTGACGTAGGAATTGATGATGTTCCAGTTTCTTTTTCACAAGCCATAGAAAGTCCTAATTCTACTAAATGGTTAGATGCCATGAAAGAAGAGTTGAAATCAATGGCTCACAATGAAGTCTGGTATCTTATAGAATTGCCAGAAAGCTGTAAAAGAGTTGGGTATAAGTAGGTCTTTAAGACCAAACGCGACTCTAATAGCAATATCGAACGACATAAATCTAGACTTGTTGCCAAATATTTTACTTAGAAAGATGGCACTGTCTGAATTGTTTGGCATCACGGTGCCAGTTGACAAATAATTTGGAGTCGCAACCCCAATTTGCAAAAAATTTAAAATGCGATTGTTAATTGAAATTTTGGGACTTCTTTTTGGAGGATTATAAAAGACAACTTCCAAGATGAAATTGAGGACTTTTTTTTGCCGAAAAACACATAGAAAAATAAGAAGAAAAATGGAGGAAGCGCTTCAAGATTCAAGATTTGGGATTTCTTCATCAAGTTTTTAGAGTTATCTTTTCTTTTCCTTTTTACTTACCTTTTTTCTTATTCAAATTTGTCCATAAATTTCATAGACATGATTAGGGGCTAAATTTTCTAATCTATGATTTTGATACAACCAAATTAGGATGGTTTGAATTTCTTTTGCAATTCAATTGAATGTATATTTCATCTAGTTGAGTTTTTTACATAGTTTTTAATGTTTTCAATCACTTGGCCCTAATTGAATGATTTGCTAATTATATTGATTTAAGTAAAAAATCATAAATTACATGTAAGATAGGGATATACTTACATGATTTGTTAATTTTAATTGAGATCCATAAAACCCAAATTTCTTGATTGTTTAATTCACATAGGAATATAGTATGTTAGCAATTGGTAAATTTTTTTTAGATATTGGGAGAGGTTATTGAATAATTGATGGGTTCTCGACTATCGACTAGAAAAATAAATTGAGATTGATGTGATTGAGTGTTCAAATCAGAATAATTACAGTGAAATTATAACCCTAAGTCTTTAAGTTATTGAAGTTCAGCTTTATTTGATTTTGTGCATTACTCTAGTACTAATTTAAGTTTATTTGTATTAATCGACACTCACTTTCATTTATTCAAATAAAATTATAATTAACCCAATTTTGGTATTTAGTAATTCACAGTTCTCGTGGGAACGATATCCTATTTATCCACTTTATTACTTGTCTATGATAATATGCACTTGCGTTCACAAATTTCACAATAAGTTTTGGCGTTGTTGTCGGGGACTGTTTGTCTTTTTTATCAATACCAAGTAGCTTTGATTTTAATTTGAATTTTTCTTGTATTTTGAATCATTTGAATTTTTCTTGGATTTAAGTGTGTCCTTGTTTTGTCATCTCATGTATTTTCTTGGGTATGTGAGACAAGAAGAAAGTGGTAGACGAGATGACATATGATTCATATTATTAGCCAACCAACTATGACATGAAAAATCAGGCTTCAACTCAAGTCTTTTGAATTAATCGAGTAGATGTCATTAATGCATTGACTACCCAAGCGAAAGTCCTTTCTAAATAGTTGAAAATTTTTACAACAAATACTATTCATATACCATTTAAGGTACGTGAGTCATATGACAGTTTTTATACAAGAACATAATACCAAAAGAGAAATCAATTTGCACCATCATATGTCAAGTAGCCTGAATATGAGTGGAATTACAATCAACTGCAAAATTGTCTTTTCTCCAACCAGAATGTGATATGGCATGAATCTAGTTAGTCATTATTAGAGAAGAAGTTAAGCATTAAAGAAGCAATAGCTCAATTGGAAAGTACTATCAACCAATTCATGTTGCAAACTAAACCAAGCAATAGCTCATTTGGGAAAGACTACTAAATAATTGAGGGATTTTCAATTATCAACTAGAAAAATAAACTGAGATTGATGCGATTGAATGTTCAAATCAGACTAATTATGGTAAATCATATCCCTAGGTTTTTAAACCATTGAAGTTCATATTTATTTGATTTTTGCGCATTAGTCTAAGTTTATTTGCATTAATCACTACTCATTTTTGTTTGTTCAAATAAAATTAGAATTAATCAAATTTTGATATTTAATAATTCACAGTTCTCGTGGGAACAATATCCTATTTATTCACTTTATTATTTATATATGATAACGTGCAATCGAGTTCACAAATTTCACAATACTATTCTTTTCGATTTTTCTTCTTGTTACTTTTAAAGAGAAAGAAATAGAGAAATCTGGCAGAAGGGAAATAAGAAAGAAAATAAAATAGAAGAAAAAAAGGAGAGAAAAAGAAAAGAGAAAGAAAAAGGAAGATGAAAATTGATTTTAATGATTTATATTTTTTTAATCTTCAATTAAGAAAAAGACAAGAAGAAGAAAATGAATTTCAATTATTTTGTTTTTAATGTTAGATTATTTATTTACATATTATAAGTACTTAGTTATTTATCTTTTTAATTTTTGTTTATTGATTTATTTATCTACAACTAAGTTATGTAATTATTTGAGTGATTTAAAACTCAAAGTATGGGAACAAGAAAATAAATTTTAGTTATTTTTTTATGTTTTAACTTAATTAATATTTACCTTGTGAGTATTAAGTTATGTAACTATTCAAGTGAGATAAATTTAAAGAGATGTCCCCTCCAAAATGGTCTACTTGATATGCCACATGTGCAAAATAGGTTAGTTTTTCTCTAAAATGTTCCTCGGGCCTGTGATACAAGCAAAATAATCAATTTTTTTCACCAAAATAAAAAAAAAAATTCAAATTTTATAGTCATGTATTTATTTTTTCGATGTATATTAGACTAAAATTATCAGATACTGAAAGATGACATATACAAATTGACGCACCTATATCTTAATGGACAAAGGGCAAAATCAAATTAATATACAATACCAAAAATATAATTTTGCCCATATTCTATATAAAGTGTGTTTTTCTTTTCTTATTTTTCCTTGTGTAAGTAAGTATGAATCATTACCACAATGCTTAAAGTTGCTACAGAGATATGTAGAGACACTCGTAGAAAAAGAAACACAATTCCATCCAAACAACAAAATTTTGCATTCAACATCGAATATGAAGAGTAAGAGCAAAATAATTATAGAGAATAAATTGCACCACTCTTTTAAACTCCAGAAAATAACTCTCTATATCGTAAATTTGAAAGGCCTCCTATGTGTGGCCCTTTACGGTTGTACTAAAGTGCCACGTGGTCCTGTAAAATATCCGATTCCAATTTGAGCATATTTAATTGTTAAAACAGCACAAAGGAATGGTGTTGATTCCAGGTGCAATCTTGGACAACATTTTATAAAATGAAAAGATTAAGGATTAACAATTATAAGGTCCGAGAACTTTGCAGTATGAGTCAACAAAACTTGCTCAGGGCTTGCAACAATTGCCTGTGGTATGCATCATTATTAATTACCCGACCGAGCCTCTTTGGATATACAAAAAAAAGTACATGAAACTGTACATTGTTTCAATAATGCATCCAAACAAGTTAATGGTGATCAGAAAAATGGCATTCACAATTTTGCTTATATATACTTGACCCAGCTGAGTTGGCGCCTAGACGGAGGAGTGAGGAAGTTGATGTGGATTTAAGTAGCCCCACGGCCATCCTACGCCTACCACCACGTCGCCCCCCCCCCCCCCCCCTCCCCACCCAAACCCTATCAATTTAAATCTCCCCCCAACAAATGTGTGAATGAGCAAATAAGAATAAAAGCACTCACGGAGAACATCCTACAATCACAGTAGTATTCTAATTGCCAAAAAACTGATCAATAGTTTGGGAAGAAGATTCAAGAAAAGGATGGTAGTGGTGGTTCTGTGAGTTTGGGAATCTTGAGTTTTGAGGAAGAAGATTGAAAGGAAAAATAAAAATAAAATGTCCATGTCATTAGTCTATTGAATTTATTTTTTATGTGTCAGTTATGGGTTTTATCCATATAGACTAGCAAAATGTCCACCTTGAATGATTCTTTTGGAATCTCAAAAATCCTCAAATTTTGGCCACGTGACCATTACTTGAATTTTTTGAGCCAATTTTGCAGTTTTTGGCTAAATTTGAACTCAATGACTTTTAAGTAGTTGCATGATAATTTTACTAAATAAATTTTTTACAGGATTAATTTACCACTTCTTTTTAATTCCGAGACTAATTTTTTAATTTTGCCAAGTTCCCACCCCCAACAAGAATTTCATCCATAACTATTGGATTACAGGAGCCCACTTATAACCCATGTAATTCTAACAAGGTCCTGGAATTGGTCATCCAAAAAATCAACTGTCTTGGTGTATCTTGCTTTTACAAGGGCATTTTAGTATTGACAATAACTCAATTTATTTCAGTACTGTAATTAGAAAAAAGATGTTTTCTTCCCCCTTGGTGTTTAAACCTAACGACTATACATAATTCAAGCATCAAATAGTTAGTTAGCATTAATATTGTAAGACAAGAATAATGAATCATTATTCTCCAACTAGAATATTTCTAGTACAATCGTAATGTCTCACCAATAATTAAGTTAATATTTGAGGTCCAACTAATACCATCAATAAATATATCTTATTTTTTAATGGTTTAAGAGAAAGTTTTACTTCATCTGAACACAATCTTGACCGACTGGATCTATGGTCCACTTTGTAAATAAATAAATGTTCAAAAAGACTTCTAAAATAACTAAGAAATTAAGATTACTGAAAATTATGTGTTCATGAAAGTAAAAATTACAAGGGGCATGTATTGAACTTTTCATAGGCACCAAATTTTTGTCCTGGTGACTTGTGGACCCTCGTCAAGTCTCTGCATTACTCCCTTCCTTGATCTGATACTTAGGAACTAAAGGTGTTCAATGGGTCCAAGTCCCATACACCACAACCACATGATTGTAGATAAAGGCCTTCTCAAACTAGGAGCTAGGGTTTGAAAATAAACTAGTTCAGGCCCCAACATTGTAGTGGGCATAAGTGAAAACCAACCATGGTGCTGAGATTTCTTGGTTCAGAGCACTTCTCCAATTATTTTTCACAAACAAGCATAATCTTTTACGTTAAAATAATGATTCACCAATTTATTCTCACTAACATCATACTGATCATATATATTTGGTGATCATACGAAGTATCATTATTGATCAAATTTCAATAGTCATATATAATACGAACCTCATGTGTTATTCTCATATCTTGGTCGTTTGTGTTACATGAATTTTATAAAAACATTCACAATAATCCTTAAAGAAATGAAATATGCTAAATATCAACCAAAAATTTGGAGGGTACGATTTTTTTTTTTTTTTAATCAATGCTTGATGAAGTGTGGAAACCTCCAAGGCTTGCCACCAACGATTTTGATAATTAACAAAGTCCGATTGATTGAGAGAACAAATATAGTGGTTCACAACATTGCAGTAAATACATAAAAATAGTGTAATAAAGCCATTGCCTGCATAATTAATCCCAGCAACCAATTAAGTTTGGCTTGCAAATTCGTATCAGAAAAAAATGAACAAGGGGCATGAGAATTGATGGCCATACCCCCAATACAAGACTATTAGGTGAGCAAAGAAAGTTTTGCGTTCTTTTGGCCGAATTTGTTCACTCCATTATAAATTTCATATTGCCAAATTACCTTATAAGTGAAAGCTACCAAAAGTTAAACTAATGACATTTTCTTATAGTTAATATAATGTCGTCAATATTAGATTTATTTTTGTTCTCAAATAATTTTTTTACATTCGTATTTTGATCTTGGGTATACGAATTCACTATATGATTGTGTTTATACTTATTTTGAAATTATGCAAAAAAATATTTTATAAGTATTTTTATATTATTTAATTTACAATTAAGACATAGCTTAAAGATAATTTTTTATTAATAATTAGTATATTCATGATTATTAGAATTTTTATTTAGTACTTATATGATACATTAATACTTATAAATAACTTCTGAATAATTTTTAGATTACATTTAAATATTATAAATACTTATTAACTAAATAATTGTTCGTCAAATATTATATGAGTAAGTATAATATGTGTACAAGACATTTTACCTTAAAAGCACGGAGTATTACTTGTCGTTTAAAATATATACAGAAAATAAAAGTATTTTTTATACGAAGTATAATATGAATTTTAATTAACAGAGGAAAAAAGAATTAATCTACGAATTATGTACACCTAATTTAAACTAACCACAAATACAAAAACAAACACACAAATTGTATTTGGACAAAGAAAAAATTCAAAAAATGACAGGGAGAAATTAATTGCTTAAGTATGAAATAATCACAAAAATAGAGATCTTACTTTACTTAAATGTTATTGAATTCTAAGGTTACAAGCTCAGAAATTAACAAAGGGATATCAACTCCACTATCTTGATTGAAAAAACACATCGAGTCATATGTTGAGCCGCTTTCTCTATGTTACCAATTATATTTTTTTGTTAAATTTTTTGGAGGATAATGTTTTGAGCGGTATATACCATCACTCTTTACTTCCCAATAGCATACATTATTAATACAAAAATGTATAGGCCAAAAACTATCATAAACATTAAAAGCTATGTTTTTTCCATTCCACCAAAGATGGCAGAAGAACAAGGTTGTAAAATTAACACAAAAATCAAAGTGAAAATTCTGACCAGTAGTAAGTGTATGATTTCCTAGATCGTCATCTCCTGATGCGCAATGCAACAACAATGGTGGAGAATTAGGAGGAAGTCCGTTGACAACAAAAATCGTTAAATGTCGTGAAAACAAACAAATGCGTTTCTCTGATGCCATTACTTGGAGAAGAAAAGTTAAAAGGATGCAAAATTGTAACAAATGCTTACCCATAGTATAGTTCATGTTTCTTGTTAACTTTGGACTTTGATATGACATTTTTTGCCTTTCCATTGATTTTATAGATGCAGTAGTTTGCTTTGGCATGACTTTGCAAAAATCTGGTTTTGGAAATTAAGCAAATTATGGCAATTTGAAATCACATACATGCAACCAATTTGTAATCGATTAATAGAAGTAATGTGGTTTTCGAAATTGATAAACTAGCTGTGGCAATTTAGGGGGAATTGCAATTTTAGGCACGTATCTAATAGGGTCTAGCAATTTTAGTCCTCTAATTTCTGGTTTTTACAAATTTGATCCTTTTAAATTTATAATGTTGTTATACTGGTGTTTGATTTTACCAGTGCTATCACCTGGGCATAAAATGGTATCAGAGCGTGTAAAAAGCCTCGAGCCTCTCGCGCATGACCCTGACGCGCAGCGCGACTCTTCATAGGGGATGACCACCACCACGATTCTATAACCGTCTGGTGTGTTGGTTCGCAAGCTGATAGGTATCAATTTTGGCGTCTCCCTGTAATTCTCATCCTTTGGGGCAAAACCAAGGCTCTAACTTGGGGTTCGGGCAAAAATAGTATCAGAGCGTCAGGATTATTTTAAAATCATGATTAATTTATTATTATAAGTTTTCTCTAACTGTGGAGGAGACCTTTTCAAGTTAATATGGATCCGAACAAGTGTTTGAGATACATTTCTTACAGGAACAGATTTTCTTCTAGTCTTCTAGAATATGAACAACAGGATTATTGGAGCAAGATTTTATATGCTCTGATGATATCCAATATTTTGGATTTGATCGGAATATCTATATGGTATATCGGCTGGAAACCCGAGCTGTCATACGAAAAGATAGTTCTGCTATCGTAGCTCTGGTTTAACAACGGCACGTACTATGAATTTTTCCATGTCAAATCCGGAATGAATTGAAATCAAGCCTGATTCTTCCAAAATATCACAAGATCTGAGGGAGATTCAAAAGACAGTCCAAAGTTCATATTATCAACAATCTAAGCGGATTGGAAATCTGGAAACTCATGTCGAAGTAATTCTAAAATCTATACTTGAAATCCTTACCGCTATAAAGGATCTAAAGGTTACG
>JAGSPU010001490.1:0-25738 GCA_019321725.1 Paulownia fortunei
AAATGCATTCTCTATATTCTCTTATATTTTTAGTCTTTGCTACTTTTATTATGTCTTTCTAAATTTTATTTTGCTGAGGAAAAAGTGTGAATCTCTTAATGGAGGAAGATAAATGGTTATAAGGGTAGAAATTGTTTAAGTATGTTGAGTTATTATTTTTATTTTTGATCTAAACCCTACTTGTTTTGTGGTGATTCTTGATTTATGTATCTCTAATGGCACAACAAATACTTGGGTTCATTTAGCTTATTGTACGATTTTACCCTACCAACTACTAATGTGAAATCTTGATTTGTTGTTGACGAAGGTGTGCATAAATGCTTGATCCCATAAATAAGTATTGGCGTTAAGAGATAATTTGCAATAGTAAGACAATATTATGATTACCTTATTGCATGAGTTACTTGATAATATCTTTCCATCGGAACCTTCATTATGTATGGATTCCAATTGTGGGAATTAATAGAGATAAAAAGAATAAATAACCATTTCTCTATCCAAAACTCAAGAGTGGATCCCTAATCCTCAGTACTTTTATTGCTTCGGTTTTTCTTTAGTTACATCATTCATTAATTGTTTATATATTTTGATTCACATAAACTCCATTTTTTTAGAAATATAAACTTGACTTCTTCAAACAACTTCCCTGTGGATCCATCTCGGACTCACGAGAAATTTATTACTTACTACAACCTGCACTTGGGTTTGCAACCTTAAACTTGTAGCAAGTTTTTGGCGCCGTTGCCGGGGAAGGCAAGGTAAGTATTCAGGTTTGTTAATATTTTTCCTTTATAATTATAGTTTATTTATTATCTTTATGGATATATAGTTATATGGTATCGTAGTCATAATTCTCGATGTTTAGTAAGAAATAATTTCGAAACTTTGTTTAGAAATTTGTTTGAATCATCTCCACACACTTCCACCATGGCTGAAAATGAAAGTGTCCAGGATAAAAATGAGAATCAACAAGTGCGTACCATGCGTTATTACTTGCAACCACCTCGAAATTCTTCTCTTTCTTGTTTCATTTTTCCTCTAAATGCAAATAATTTTCAATTCAAGTCAGGTATGATCCCTTTACTTTCTAATTTCCATGGTTTAGACTCTGAAAGCCCTTACTTTCATTTAAAATAATTTGATGAAGTATGTGCCACTTTTGATGATCAAACTTGCACAAATGAGATTGTTAAGCTCAAATTATTTCCTTTTTCTTTAAAAGATAAAGTAAAAAATTGGCTTAATTCTTTAAAACCCAGGTCAATTGGCACTTGGCAAGAAATGCAAGCTGAATTCTTGAAAAAATTCTTTCCAGCTCATAAAACTAATGCTTTGAAAAGACAAATTCAAATTTTTTCTCAAAATTCGAATGAAGCTTTCTTTCAATGTTAGGAAAGATTTAAAGATCTGTTGAATTCATGCCCACATCATTGTTTTGAAAAATGGCGCTTAATTAGTTTCTTTTATGAAGGTTTAGCTCCTGAAACAAAATAATTTGTTGAAACAATGTGTAATGGTGAGTTTCTTGATAAGCAACCTGATGAAACCCTAGAATATCTAGATCATTTAGCAGAAAACTCTCAATCATGGCATAGTATTAATTCTTCCGAAAGTTCTATTAGATCTAATCTTACTAATAGTAATAAAGGAAAGTATTACCTTAGCCAAGAAGATGATCTAAATACTAGGCTTGCTAGTTTAACAAGAAAAGTTGAAGCCATGGAACTTAAAAAGTAAAGGAAATCAAATCTGTGCAAGACAAAGAAGTTTATAGCAATTGTGAACTTTTGGGGCACTCCACCAATGAATGTCCAAACATTCCAATACAAACAAATTTTATGAACACATTCAAAAAACCTTTTCATTCTCCATATTCTGAAACTTACAATCCATAATGGAGAAATCATCCCAATTTCAGTTGGCGAGATGACAATCGTGCCCAACCACTGCATTCACAAAAACCCCCAAACTTTCATTCTTATCCAGCTCCACATACAAAATCCATTGAGGAGACTTTGCAAGTATTTATGCATGAACAAACAAACATCAATAATCAGACTTCACAAGCTATCAATGAGATCAAAAGAACACTTTCAACACTGACAACTTCTTTGCATACTCATGAAAAAGGTAAATTTCCTACTCAACCTCAACCTAATCCTTCCACTTAGTGTCATGTTTCTTCTTCAGGTGAAAATCCAGTCAAGGAAGTTAATTCAGTTACAACTCTTCATAATGGAAAAGTTATTGACAAGATTATTCATCCCAAGGAGAAAGTTTCTAATCCACCTCCAGAAATAAAAAATGGAAACAGTCTTGACGACGAAGGTATGTTTGAAGAAGGTAAGTGTGAAAATGATGAAAAATAAAAATATTTACCTCCAGCACCCTTTCCTCAAAGATTGTAAGCAACTCAGAAATTGAACTCAAATGTTGAAATTTTTGAAATTTTTAAACAAGCAAGATTAATATTCTATTATTGGATGTAATCAAGCAAGTTCCACCTTATGCCAAATTTTTGAAAGATTTGTGTACAATCAAAAGAAAACATCATGTACAAAAGAATACATTTTTAACTGAAAGTGTTAGTTCAATCATTCAACAATTTACTCCACCCAAGTACAAAGATCCAAGTTGTCCGACCATTTCATGTATCATAGAAAACACTAGAATAGAGCGTGCTTTGCTTGATCTTAGTGCTAGTGTAAATCTTCTACCTTTCTCAGTTTATGAATAGTTAGGTTTGGGAAAACTTAAAACAACTTCTATTGTACTCTAACTAGCTGACCGTTCGATCAAAGTTCCAAAGGGAATAGTTGAAGATGTGTTGGTACAAATTGATAAGTTTTACTTTCCAGTTGATTTCATTGTTTTGGACACAGAACCTGTTGCACAAACACATACACAAATTCCTATTATTTTGGGTCGTCCTTTTCTTGCAACTTCAAATGCTTTGATCAATTGTAGAAATGGTATTTTGAAGTTATCATTTGGAAAGATGACTTTGGAACTAAATGTGTTTAATGTTTGTATGCAACCTGCAGAAGATGTCGAAGTACATGAAGTGGATTCAATTGAGGAACTTGTTCATGAATACTTTACTACTACTAACTCTTCAGATTCTTTGGAGACTTGTTTTTAAAGTGAAAGTATTTGCAAAAAGGCACACACACTAATACTATCTTGAATTTTTGCAGGTACAAGAAAAATATTTTTGGAAGCCAAGGTTCGAAGAACTTTCATCATCAACAGTAAAATCTATTCCATCAAGTATTAAAGCTCCCGTGGTTGATTTGAAACGTTTGCCAGTTAATTTGAAATACTCTTTCTTGTGTGAGAATGAGACTTTTCCAGTAATAATTTCTTCCGAACTCGATGCATCTCAAGAAGGTAAGTTGATCAAAACTCTGAAAATGCATAAAAATGCTTTAGGATGGACCGTTGCTGATATTAAAGGTATTAATCCTTTAATTTGCACACATAACATCTATCTAGAGGAAAATGCTAAACCTTCTAGAGAAATGCAACGAAGGCTAAATCCTAATATGAAAAAAGTAGTGAGAAATGAAGTCATTAAACTCTTAGATAATGGAATCATTTATTCTATTTCTGATAGCAAATGGGTAAGTCCTACTCAAGTTGTACCTAAGAAATCTGGAGTTACTGTAGTCAAGAATGAGAATGATGAATTAATTCCAACTAGGACTATTACTGGTTGACGAATGTGCATTGACTATAGAAAACTCAACTCAGTTACTAGAAAATATCATTTTCCATTACCTTTCATGGATCAAATTTTAGAAAGAATTACGGGACATGAATTTTATTATTTTTTAGATGGATATTCTGGGTATAATCAAATTGCAATTGCACTTGAAGATCAAGAGAAAACAACTTTTACATTTTCTTTTGGTACTTTTGCATATCGAATGATGCATTTTGGATTATGTAATGCACCAGCTACATTCCAATGATGCATGCTTAGTATTTTTAGTGACATGGTTGAACGTTTTCTTGAAGTTTTCATGGATGATTTTTCTATTTTTGGTAATTCATTTCATGATTGCTTATCTAATTTAGAAAAGGTTTTGATCAGGTGTGAAGAAAAGAATCTTGTGCTCAATTGGGAGAAATGTCACTTTATGGTAACAATTGGTATTGTTCTTGGACATTATATCATCAGAAGGTATTGAGGTTGACAAATCTAAAATTGAGTTAATTGCCAATTTGCCAACACCAAAGACTGTGAAGGAGATTAGATTATTTTTAGGACATGCTGGTTTTTATAGAAGATTTATCAAAGATTTTAGTATAATATCTAAACCTTTGTGTAATCTTCTAACAAAAGATACTATTTTTGAATGGACTGAAAACTGTGAAAATGCTTTTGTTAAGCTTAAAAGCATGCTTACATCTACTCTAATAATGCAGCCTCCAGATTGGACTTTACCTTTTGAAATCATGTGTGATGCTAGTGATTATGCTGTTGGAGCTGTCTTGGGACAAAGAAAAGATAAAAAACCATACGTTATTTACTATGCAAGTAAAACTTTAAATGGTACTCAATTGAATTATACAACAACTGAAAAAGAATTACTTGTTGTAGTTTTTGCATTGGATAAATTTTGATCTTATCTTGTTGGCTCACCAATTGTTGTTTTCAGTGATCATGCAGCTTTGAAATATCTTTTGTCAAAAAACGATGCTAAATCAAGGCTGATTAGGTGGATTCTCTTACTCCAGGAATTTAATGTTACTATTCGAGATAAAAAGGGATTATAGAATGTAGTGGCTGATTATTTGTCGAGACTTGTTTGTGATGACTCATTTCAAACCACATCTATTAATGACACTTTTCCTGATGAACAACTATTTAATTTTTCTATTTTACCTTGGTTTGCTGACATTGTTAATTTTCTTATGACAGGAAAGATGCCATCGCATTGGTAATGAGATAGGTAATATTGTCAAATTTTGTCATTCAAAAGCATGTGGTGGTCATTTTTCTGTAAAGAATACTATTGCAAAAGTCTTGCAATGTGGATTTTATTGGCCAACTCTTTTCAAAGACACTTACACTTTTTGCAAAAGTTGTGAAAATTGTCAAAAGTTAGGGTCCCTTCCAAAGACAAATATGATGCCCCTACACCCTATCCTAGTGATTGAAATCTTTGACTGTTGGGGTATTGATTTTATGGGGCCATTTCCATTATCATTTGGTTTTCTTTACATATTGGTTGTCATAGATTATGTTTCAAAATAGATCGAGGCAATTCCTTGTCGAAACAATGATCACAAAATAGTGATAAAATTTTTGAAAGAAAATATTTTAAGTTGATTTGGAATTCCTAGATCTATTATTAGTGATGGGGGAAAACATTTTTGTAACAAAGTTTTTGGAACTTTAATGAGAAAATATGGAATCATACATAAAGTTGCAACCCCTTATCACCCTCAGACAAATGGACAAGTTGAACTTGCAAATAGGGAGATAAAACAATTTTGGAGAAAACAGTTAACCCAAACCGTAAAGATTGGTCTCTTAGACTTACCGATACACTTTGGGCATATAGAACTACTTTCAAAACAACATTAAGCATGTCTCCTTATGGGATAGTTTATGGAAAACCTTGTCATTTACCCGTTGAACTTGAACATAAAGCTTATTGGGCAATCAAAATGTTTAACTTCAACCTTGATGAAGCTCCAAAATTGCGCAAATTGCAAATCAATAAACTTCAAGAACTGAGAAATGATGCATATGAATTCTAAAATTTATAAAGCAAGAATCAAAGATTTTCATGATAATAAAATTTCAAGAAAAATATTTGAGGTTGGTCAAAAGGTTTTGCTTTATAATTCTCAATTGCATTTGTTTCCTGGAAAATTGAGATCAAGGTGGAGTGGTCCTTTTGTTGTAAAAAAAGTATATCCTTATGGGGCGATTGACATTGAGAATCCTAGAAATGGTAACATATTCAAAGTAAATGGACAAAGAGTTAAACCATTTCTAGAAAATCAATTTTGACAAGAGGAAATTCTTTTTCTTTCTAACCCTTGTTATGATTAGTGTTGTATATACTCATTTTCTCTGACATTATTTTTTTTTGTTTTCCCGATTAAATGGCGAAAAATGGTACTCCGTGGCTATAAAAGTCGGACTTGTCAGTTTCCCAAACAACTGAAATCTTTGTACAAATTTTCTTTGTTTTTCTCATTCTCTTTTCTTGTTCTTTTCAAAATGGGTGACATTTTTCTAACTCTCAAAAAGTGATTTCCTTTTCTTCCTGAAAATACAATTTTGAAAATTTATAAAATCAGGATTGAAAAATTGAGTATGCTTATGTATTAGGGCATCTCGGAGGACATACGATGGATAATTGAAGAAAAGGTAAGGGCATGTGATTTTTCACATGAGTTTCCAGATTTACTTACTAGATACATGTCTGGTTTTGGTAAAAGCACATATTCAAAAAAATGAAGGGCGAAAAAATTGAAAGTTTGTCATATTTGTGCTAGATGGACTTGCAATAGAAAGTGTTATTCTTTACGAATGGTCTCTAAAAATCGAGAAGATAAACTTAAATTCATTATGGATGGACTGAGTAAGGAGTCTTTAGATCATATTATATTGACTCTTGAGACGCATTCATGTGGATTGGTACAACGTGCAATTCTTGATTTATGGGATCATTTTCGAAATGAATATGAGCTTTATAGTCTTGAGAATCTGAAGAAAAGAAAAAGACATGCAATAAATTTCGTATGTGTCCTTATTTTCAACCTTTTGAAGAAAAAAAAAAGACATGCATAAATGCATTCCCTGTTCACACCTCAATAAATATCACCATACTCACTCTATTTTTGCACAACTTATTTTCAAAAAAAGAAAAAAAAAATGGAAGTTTCTTCAACTCGCAAATTTAATTCCATTTGTGTTTTTTGTAGATCCAATCTAGGAAAAAATGGTGAGTTTATAGGGGCAGCCAATAATCTTGGTAGAACTTTAGCTGAAAGAAAAATTCATTTAGTGTATGGGGGAGGCAGTTTGGGGTTAATGAGGAGTGTTGTTATTTCTGCTTATGTAGGAGGTGTCAAAGTTCTGGGAGTTATCCCAAAATCTTTAACAGTACATAATATCATAGGTATGACAATTGGAGATGAGCTAAAAGTGTCACATATTCAGGACAGAATGCCTAACATGTTAAACAATGCGGATGCATTCATCATTCTACCTGGCGGTTTTGGTACACTGAGGAATTATTCCAAATTGTCTCTTGGGCACAACTCAACATTCACCAAAAAACCTATAGGCATTCTTAATGTTAATGGTTTTTATGATGATTTGCTATCTTTTGTAGATCATGTTGTGAAAAAAGGTTTTATTTCAACTTCTAGCATATCTGCCAGAACCTGATCCAGTCTTGGCCAATGTGGATTAGTCCAACAAGAACAATGGTCAAAAATGCAAATTGAATTTGACTCTCAGTCTATGATACTTATTGTTAATGATTTTATCTAATAGTATGTGTTTTTTTTGTTATTTCAGCTTCAGGTGATATCTTTCAAACTCTACTTTCCTATCTATTTTTGACATTGGGGATAATGTTTCGATTAGGTTGGGGGGAGGGATAATTGATATCATGTCTTGTATGTTCAATGTGTGTTTTTCTAGTATTTAAAAAAAATAAAAAATAAAAAATAAAAAATAAAAAATAAAATAAAATAAATAAAAATAAAATAAAAATCAAGCGTGTTTTTTTATGGGTCCGTTGAAAGCATGAAAAAGGTGACTGAGTAAAGGGTAATTATAACACTCTTGAGATGCATCCCTATTTTTTGCATAACATGGCAGGTTTGTGAAGTTCTTAACAAATGTTTGTGAATTACCAATTATTTTTTTGAGTCGTAGAGGTTCTTCCAACTTCAATGATTAAAATTCAGCATGAATAATATGGTTTAATTGATGGTGGGTGTTGTTTTGGACTTTGATGTTGTTATTTGGTTAATATATTTTTACGATAATTATACTCAAATTTTATTTTGCACAAATAGTTATGTTATTTAGTGTGAAGACAATCATGTCAAAATAGATAGTTCTTATGCTCTTGCTATAATCATTACATGAATCTTCAACATGTAGGGATTGAGTATTAGAACTTTTACTTTTGGTTTGTCGAGGCGAACGACTGATAGTGCACCACTAGAAAAATGATTAAGGCATTAGGCTTTCTAGCACCATTGCCAAATCAGCTTGTTCCCTATATGATGTTTCAAGAAAACATCCCCTAGTAAACCACTTTGAGCCTTACAATAAATAAATATTTTTTTTTGTAACCATATCTTTTTATCTATCCTAAATACACTATTATCCAACCCTCGTTCTAAAAATGATTGGAGTTTAGGAGACATTCAATTGACAGCTTGAACTTACAAAAGAAATTCAGGTTGGAATAGAAGATAAGTGTGGGGGAGTTTCTTTTAAAAGAAAAAAAAACAATAATAATAAAAAAAAATAGAAGAAAAAAAAATTGCAAAGTGCTACAAGTTGCAACTAAAAATGAGATGTTCTAAGATGAATAAGAGGGATCCAATTCAATAACAATAGACCTCAGTGTAAAATTTGTGGAGTTTGAGAATTCTTCATCGATAAATTCTATGTCTCTAATTCCATGAAGTTTTTAGAACCTTTGTTGCATCCTATCCTTTTATTTCTTAGCTACATCACCACCCTTTGGCCCCATTACAACCTTTGTTGAAGACCTTTTAATTTCATGTGGTGCCTTTAGTGTAGTGGAGATTTGCACCAAAGGAAGAGCCTATGATGTTTAACTTTTCTATTAGAGATTGGGGTAATGGTTTTTGCAAGGTTTTATGAGAATTCACTTATTTGAAGCATGCATAGTTTCATCACTATTGATATTAAGTGTCCACACACACACTTGAGTATGCTTATTGTGGAAATGTATTGATTTTTGAATGACTAAGAGTTAAACTCAACACTTGTTTGATTTTATTTCCATATTACTTTGTTGCTTCATGAGAATAAAAGTTGGAAGATAGTTATTATAGGTGTTTGTAGGTATCACTGCTGGAAACCTTCACGAGACTATAATTCGTCCTCTATGGGCCACCTAGGGGTTTAAAGGCTTGTTGCATATGCTAAATGCAATCATGATTTCCTACGAAAGTGGATTAGTTTATGTTTGTTTTAAGCTTGCTCAAGAACAAGCAAGGGTTAAGTGTGGGGGAATTTGATAAGTGCATATTTTAACATATTTTTCTATCAAATCCTTTATATTTTTCTTTCTTTATTCTTGTTAATATTATTGTTTTATTAATGTTTTGTGTTAGGGAATAAATGGAAGCATGTTTCTAGACTTGTGCAGTTTTTGTAATGTGAGCATAACTTCATGATCAAAAGCCCTATGGACCTGAAGCTTATTTCATTTGAAAGACAAGAGATAGAGGTACAACGTTTCTGTTGGAAGCTCAGTGTAATTTAGTCTTGATGATAGCAAAAAATTCATCCAAGTAGTTGCACAAAATGGATCACCAAATTCGGATCAGAGTTCAGCCCAGTATTGACTTATTTTACCAATTCGGTTATATATCTTGAGCCCAAATTTATTTTGGGCTAAAATTTGGATATGTTATACCCAAAAAATAAACAAGTTTGCTGAAGATAAGATGGTGTGAAAATGTGTTGAAATGGTAAAAACATAGGCTGCAAGTTGCTGCTGCTGTTAAATGGCGGCTCTTGGACATGACTCGGTAATTTGACTATATCTCCTTCATTCGACTGCCAAATTTGATACACAATATATGAAAATATATCAGCGTTGAAAGATCTACAATTTTTATTCTTTACATATCTTCAAAATCTAGTTATATCTGACTGAAAAATATAATTTAATTCAGTGGGTGACAAATTTGTGTAACAACTTACCAACTCTTGGCAACTAGCATACCACTTGATTAACTCCTCCATTATTTGTTTGGCCTCTAGCTTACTCCAAGTACTATGAATAGGCCATGTATTAAGCTTGTAAGAGGAGGGGGTAGAGGGTTTCTTTAGGCTAAGTTATCTAGTTTGTATGTTTTCTAGTATTGTAAGTTTTCTAGTAGTAATAGAAATGCATTCTCTAATTTCTCTTATATTTTTAGTCTTTGCTACTTTTATTGTCTTTCTAAATTTTATTTTGTTGAGGAAAAAGGGTGAATCTCTTGATGGAGGAAGAGAAATGGTTATAAGGGTAGAAATTGTTTAAGTATGTTGAATTATTATTTTTATTTTTGATCTAAACCTTACTTGTTTTGTGGTGATTCTTGATTTATGTATCTCTAATGCCACAACAAATACTTGGGTTCATTTAGCTTATTGTACGGTTTTACCCCACCGACTGCTAATGTGAAACCTTGATTTGTTGTTGACGAAGGTGTGCATAAATGCTTAATCCCATAAATTAGTGTTGGCGTTAAGAGATAATTTGCAATAATAAGACAATATCATGATTACCTTATTGCATGAGTTACTTGATAATATCTTTCCATTGGAACCTTCATTATGTATAGATTCCAATTGTGGTAATTAATAGAGGTAAAAAGAATAAATAACCATTTCTCTATCCAAAACTCAAGAGTGGATCCCTAATCCTCAGTACTTTTATTACTTTAGTTTTTCTTTAGTTACATTATTCATTAATTGTTCATATATTTTGATTCACATAAACTCCATCTTTTAGAAATATAAAATTGAATTCTTCAAACAACTTCTCTGTGGATCGACTTCGAACTCACGAAAAATTTATTACTTACTACAACCTGCACTTGAGTTTGCAACCTTAAAGTTGTAACAGCTAGTCTTGTGACATGACGATTCTTGTGTGTTTGATCCTTGCCATGAATGATGAATTTTCATTAAGCACGTTGTGTCGAAATCTTGTGAATTACTTGCTATTTGGTGTTGGATTTTGCTTCCAATGAGTTGTATTGGTCATTTTATGGTGTTCTAGAACTTGCTTGAATACTCTTTAAGGTGAAATTATAGATAACTACAAACTTGGAAATGATTTAGGCCATCTTTTAACTTGTTTGTGCCTTTCAAGCCTACCATGATCACACTTTTATTCACTAGTTGCCCCCTTTGAGCTACTTTTCAAAGAATGGTATGTGGAAGGCATATGAATAACTATCATTCAACTTCATTTCTTGAAATCAACCCTTTATAGCCCAAAAAAACAATGATTATCCCTAAGAGAGCTTAAAGTATGACATTTTGTGCACAATCTTATCACGGGATCATATGGAGACATGTTGAGGGCACGAATAAATGTATTTAGGGATATGAGCCAGGAAAATATGCAAAAAAATAACAACTCATGTTGATGGAAAGAAACAAGTTTGGGGTTTGTGAAAGCAAAAGAACAAGAAATGAAGCTTTGGGATTCATGAAAAAAAAAGAAAAAAAAATTATGAAAAAGAAAATAAAAGAAAAGCATGAATCCTAAAAAAATTGGGAAAGAGAAAAGAAAGGATGAGAGTTAGATTCTATGTGTATTGCTTTATGCTCTCTTACGTTGTTTATCCCTATCTTTCTTTGTAAGCCAATACCTAGGCGTTACGTTACAAATTTATTGAAGTCCTTTTGATCCAAATTTGTAAGTGTCTATATTAGTGGAGAATTTGTATGAAAAGCAAGCCTATGAAACACCTAGAATTTCTTTTCTTAGATCATGAGAATCATTAGTTGTAAAATTCATACCTAAAATGCATGCATGAAACTTGAGCTTGACACTTCACACACACACGTTTTGAATTCTTGACTAGAATAATGAAGCACAAGTTTTGTAGTGTCATTCGACTAGCTTTGTGACTAACCTTAGGATTCATGTGCAATAAAGATTGATGAGGCATTTGAATGGGTTGATCAAGTTTAGTAATTCATTATCCAAGTATGAGCCTATGATTGTTTGATTTTGAGTTTTACTCGAGGACGAGTAAAAGGTAAAGTTTAGGGAGGTGGTAACTTATATGGCACAATTGGTAGAGAAGGGTTACGCTCAAAGTTAAAACATTGATTATTGGGAAAACCTTTTACCAAATATAAAGTTGAAGTTCATTAGGATTTTGATGGTCATATCACATATTGTGAATATGAGATATGACAAATGGATACAAGGACCACCTTTCTCAAATGAGAGATTGAGGAACTGACCTATATGATGCGGCCTAAGGGCTTTATATCCAAAAAGGGAAGCAAGCAAAAGGGTTTATAAGCTTTAGAGATCCATTTGTGGATTCAAATAATCTTTCTGAAGTTGGTACATTTGACACTGTAAGGTAATTAAATAGTTTGAATCTGTTAGGAATGTGGATGATCCAAATATATACAAGAAGGTTAATGTAGTCAACTGAGACTTATCATTTACTAAAGTTCTCCACGAGGGATTTGGCAGAAGCATCTTAGAGACTGGGGATAAAGATCTATAAACATAGACCTAAAAGGGTGCTTACACTATCCAAATCCATGTACATAGATGCTAAAAGCGTAAAGCATGCAGGTATCCAAGAGAAGATTCCTGTTTTTGAGTTATAGGTTTTCTTTTTTGAAGTTTATATACTTAGAGACATTTGGAAGAAAGAGAAAGAATGACTCACAATTTTTATGTATCCACAGAAGAAAGCATATTGTATAGAAATCTTTGTACGAGATGTGATATCATAAAAGCTTTAAGTGTCATGAGTAGATATCAGTCTATTTTATGCAAAAAGGTATTAAAATCTATTAAGACAGTCTTTAAGTACTTATGAAGCACAGAGAAGGTCTTCTTTGAGTACGATTAAGGAGAATAGAAATTAAAATATTTAATCTAAGTTTTTAGTCTAATAGAGATGACTTGAAGTCTACGTCTAGATCATGTTCACCTTAAATAGTAGGACAGTTAGCTAGAGAGAGTTCCCAGATTGGGAAACCATGGATTCCACCATCGTGGTTGAATATATTGTGGCATGTGATGCTGCTAAAAGAGATTTTTTGGATATGGAACTTCATCCAAGTATTGATTATAGATCCAACCATTGTTGATCGAGTACCAGAGTACTACGATAACAATGGGGCTACTAGCAAGCAAAGAAGAGAAGATCTCATCAAAGGATCTAAGTAGAAAAAGATTAGCGATACCATGATTTTGAAAATTATTGGTAGAGGCAACATCAGCATGGAAAGATTTATCTCAGCACAAAATATGGCAAACCTACAGATTTAACCCCTGGGATAAGTATTTGAAGGCATCTTAGGGAAGATAGGCTTTAATACTAGGGCATTTATCTCTAAGCTAAGTAGGAGATTGTTAGAGTAGTACCCGGTGAGCTAATTAATTTGGTTGTCCTTATCTATCTTATTCATATTAATATCATTAAATAGAAATCTTTATCTTAAATTAATTATTAGAGTTAGATGAAGTCCCTAGATCACATATGGCTATGGAGCATGGTCGCGCATAGGATGGCGATCATGAAACATGCCTCTATAGTCAAGAGCTTAAAAATGTTCCAAGTTGAGCCTTCTTGAGATGGACATCAACTAGCCCAACAAGACATGGCATACGATGCAGGCTTGCAAGAAGGGTGCCTCATTCCATAGACACTGGTGTTGTAATACTAGTATATATATGCAGGAGCTTGTTGGAAAATCAGTACACTGAACTACCCCAACCAAAAATTCCCAAGAAAATATGATTATTGAATGGGAAGTTTCCATCATTACGATAGTGCATGATATAGTCCTTTAACTTGAAGTTGCACTGTAATCTCATACTCGATATGGTGTACTTTGATTTATCCTTTGATTATAGGTCAATCACAAAAGGGGTATTTTAGGTGCATCATCTTCATTTACATAGGTTAATGAGTGGCCAATAGAGGATTCGTCATCTACCTAGCAGAATAGGTGAATCTTGTATGATTTTCATTGTACTTGATTCTGAAATCCATGGCCACAATTGGGATAAGTAATTAAGTAATGGGTTTTCTAATTAGCACTAACGAATCAAGATACTAGGAATAGTTTCTTAGAATTGGGTTATTAGGGTTTCAACTAATAATCTGTGTCATAGGCTCAATCGAGAGATTAGTTCATGAAAGGACTGGACTTGTACGATATTCATAATTAGAAAGATTTATCTTTTCACCTATGTCAAGGTCTTCATGGCGTGGTGCTAGACGCTAACCAGGATTGATGAGGTTTTTAGAATTAATGGGTTAATTCCAAGAGGATTAATTAATTAGATTAATTGGTCAGAACAATTATAGTTCTAATTATTCAAGAAAGTCACAAGAATTGTGAGCCCACCACTAGGCTATAGGTAAACCTAAAGGGTCACACAAAAACTTGAACAAGTCCACTTCTTGCTTAAGAATTAGCCAAGAGCTAATTAATTTAATTAATGTGATTCACTAAATAGGGGCTTAATTAATTCAAGTATTGAATTAATTAAATTAATTAATTAGCCTAATTAGATTAGATAGCCCATGTTGGAATAAAAAATTAATTGACTGGATTAATTAATTATATTAGGCTTATTTAATAGTTGCACCTAATTAATTAATTGAGTCTAGTAGGTGTGGGCATATAGGAAGCTCGTTAGAAATTAAATAGAGATTTAATTCCTAATTAAATTAAGGTTGAAGTCTTTTACTTGCTTTGGAAGACTTATCTTGGAGGGATAAAATATCCTTATATGATAAGGAGAGATAACTTGTGAGAACATGTGTAAACATAAGAAGAGTTAAATAAGTATTCTTGTAAGATAAGACTTACCTTGTGTGAACACAAGAAAGTTGGATAAGGAAAGGATTCTATATAGATGGAATTTGGAGAGGATATTTATATCCCTTTGGGCCAAAAATTAGAGGATTGATTCTCTACTTCTTGGAAAAAAAATTTAAGCATTCATGGCTACAAAAATCGTGCTCCAACCCTCCCTCTTGATGAAGTAAATTATTTCTTCAAGCAAAAAAAATTGGCCCTTTCTTTCTCCACCAAAATCGCCCTTCTTCCCTACTCTATATTATTTTGATTCTTAGTTCCATGTGTTGAATATAGAATCAAATAAACACCTAAAACACTTGTTATTATTGTTCCAAACAATTAAAACCAATTCCTAGGTTAGAATTATCTACTTGAGATCCTACTAGCAACGACTACGAGTGGGCTTTCGAGGTTGGGATATGCTTAGAAGGGTAACACTTGGGACTTTAAGAAATCTTTACAATGGAAGGGGTTTGGATCAAGCTCGGAATTGTTTATGGAGAGAACGATTTGAATCATTGCACTCATCTTCTTCAATCGATAGCAAATCAGATAAAAGTTTTTGAAACCTCCCTATACTAGATGTTAGAAAACACATAACTGAGTAATCGCAAATGGGTTTTGGGATTCATTTTATTTACATATGATGTAATGGTTTTTTCATATTTTTGAAAAAAATTAAATTTTGCTTTGTTTACGTTTCTCGAGACCACGCAAACCCAACAGCCCTAAGATCACATTATAAATGGTGCATCTATTATCTAATACTTAACATGATATTCTTTTGATGTGGTTCAGTTCCCAATGGAGTCAGGAGGCTAATGGTTCCTAAGAAAACTACCTCACTTCATCCAAACCCAGTTAACTAGGCATTTACCAAGTGTATGGTTGTGACATTGAGTTCCATCCTCCTCAATACATATAGGAATATTACATATGCAGAGCTCTTATTATCCACCAACATTTTTTGGGCTATGAAATTAGCAATGTGCATGGTGATGACCATGGGGTTGTTGCATTGAGGAACAAACCCCTAAAGGTCACAATTTATGTGTTCATAATTTGATGACCTCAGCTCTCTTCCATCTTCAAACTCCAAACATATCTTATCCTAGCATTCTGAGAGTCTCTAAAAGTTGGGCCTCTCGTAATCATTTATATCACTCCCCTTGAAGGAAGATTTTCACAGACTTGTTCATCCCTTGGAGAATTTAGTCCTAGGTGTCTCTTACCTTTATTTTGAACCTGGCAATCTCAATCTCGTGATCTACTTTGAGATTGATATTTAAGATTCTCTTCTTTTTAGCTCGCCTTGAGCCTTAAAATTTGGCACATACAATATTAGATGAGTCTTTCTATCTCATCCTTCAATTTGTAGCAATCCTCTATGTCATGACCATGATCCCAATGAAAATGAACTTTTTTCTTATCGTGAACAAATAAATTATGATCTTTTCATTTTCTTCTTGCTAGCGAAATGGAAAATAAACTTTTGCACTAGTTGATCACAAGATACCAGTAATCCAATATGTAAGTTTGTGAACCATTCTATTGGGTTTACTTAACCGTAGGGTGTGCGCAATGAAAATTTAAAAATTAAATAAAAACATGCTATATCAATTATGGCAACATCTTTGTTCGATGTGATTATCGATTTTGCATTTTTCAATTAGCTAACCAAAATGATAAAGAAGGTTTCGATTTATACCATAAGCACTCCGATTGTAGAAGAGGTAGAACAATGAGTTGCTAGCCCTTCTTACTAAAACTGGTTTAGAGGGATCTAGACGTCTACCCTCTATCAAAGTCCACACTTCGGGCAGGAACACATAATTAGAATCTCACTAACGATTATAATTCCTTCACTAATCTAGGTTTGGAGTGATTCAATTGAGTATCAATTCTTAAACTAACTGCTAATAATAAGAATTGAATACTATATTCAATCAAAAGATGGAACATTTGATTGAAGAAAGAAGAGGGAATGAGGAATCGGAAGAAATATTTTCATCATTTTCTTGTTTGTGGCAGAAAATTTCAGGTGTCCAACACTTTGAAATTTTTGGCCCTTATCCTTTTATAATGGCCCTTTTAATTATCGATTGGAGGATTTTTCTCCAACTCTATATCTTATATTTTCCAAAGATACTTGGAGATATTTTATCTAATCCTATCAGATTATTCCAAGTAACTCTTAGAACTCCATCTTTTTCCAACAACTCTTGCAGGCCTCTCCTAATGGGCCACTTTAAATTGGGTTTGGACTTTTAATTAAATCCAATAATTAATCCAAGTAATTGATTGGGCCCAAATTCAGTTAGTTGATCCTAATTAATTAATTTAATTCCATCAAAGCCCACCTAATTATATTAGGCCTAATATAATTATTCAATTATTTAATTGAGTAAATTAATTTAATAATTAAATTAATTTATCTTTAACTTAGTTAATTGATCCAATAAATTAATTATTTCACTCTAATTGTGCTCCCCAATTTTATTAGGTCCAATTAAATAATTTAATTATTTAATTGAATAATTAATTCAACTCATTGAATTAAATAAAGCCCCAATTAATTAATCTTCATTAATTAAATGGACCCAATTCCTTGGATTATTTCTTAAATTATAAATGCTCCATCCCAAATTATGTGTAACCATTTATATTCACAACTAAGCTTGCAGTAGGCTTGGAACATTTGCAACTTATGAATAATAATTATTCTAATAAATTAATTCAATTAATTAATACGCTTGGAATTAACTCCTTAATTCCAAGAACCTCACAAGTCATGGAAAACACCTAGCAATTCTATCATTATTACCTAGTCTTAGGTGAAACAACGAGCGAACCTATTTTAATTACGAGTACCATACGCGTAGCGTCCTTTTGTCAATTAATCTCCCAATTAAGTCTAGGATATGTATTATAAGTCAAAACCGTAAATGACTCAATAACTATGATTCTATTTCAAGTTGCAATAATCATGATGAATCGTTAGAAAATCTATCAAACATTCATCATATCTGTGCCAAGGACTTCTGAGTCATGAACTATGAAAATATAGGAGATTTACTTGTTCTACTAGACAAGTGAAGGATCATTGGTCAGCCATTCATTAACCTCAATACACACAAACGCAACACCCAATGTATCCCTTTTGTGATTGTCGGGCAATCAAAAGATATAACAAAATACAACACGACGTGCATAAGTCTACCATGGTGCCTCAAGTATAAAGCATAGCCATGTACTATCATAATGTGGAAATTCTTACTTCGACAAACAACATCTCCAAAGTATAAAGAATAGCCATGTACTATCATAATGTGGAAATTCTTACTTCGACAAACAATATCTCCAACTAAGAATTTCCAGCAGGAATGTGTAGTGTACTTATTCTCTAAGAAGTACCCATATACATGTTGGGTTAGCTATAATCGCAGGGATATACGCAGTGGAAAATTAAATTTTTTATCAAACATAAATTTAACCCCTTTGATTCGAAAGCGATTTTAACGATCGCGCTTATTCAAGTGAATATATAAATAAATATAAAATCGGATTATACCTTTCGTGCACTCCGGTTGTTGTAGGAATGAAGCAATCAATTGCTTATTCTGGACTTTCAGAACTCGCAGGGATCCAAGTGTCTCCCCTCTATCAGGTCCACAATACGGAAGAGCAACACCAATCAAAAGGATTCGCTAGTATCCTTTTAATTGTTTACTAATCTAGAATCGGAGTATATTTTCAAGAACAATAAAGATTGATTCTTTAAGTTCTTGAAACAATAATATGAAGAGAATAACAAGAAACTGATTTTCTTTTTCTTTCTTTTCTTTTCTTGGAGAGTAAAAATAGAAGACTTTAAATAAAATACTTTTTGCTCAATTTTTTTTTTGAATTCAATTATGTAATTTTCATCTCTCATATATATAGGGCTGAAAATTTTAATCCTTTTCCAACTCTTGGAAAGTTTTTCAATTTTGAACTACTTCAAAACCTTATCTTGGAAGAATTCAAAATCTTCCAAGAACTCTTCTCTTTTCTCTCTCCTATTGTATGTGGACTAATTTGAGACTACATTAATCATCAAAATTATCTACATACATTGTTAATATTAATTTGAACTCTTCAAATAATATCAAGATAGATATATATCATATATATACTATAATTATATTTATACATATATTAAATCTTAGTGGCCGATTTTATCCCATAAAATTGGTCACTATATTTATTTATCTATAAATATATTAATTAAATAAATCATATTTATTTAATTTATTCTTTTCATATATTTAGTGGGCTTCTTAAGTGATTCATATTAATTTTGGGTTTGGACTCAAAAATCCCCAAATCAATTCAATTGATTGAATCCCAGTTTAATCAATCCAATTGATTAATTCAATTTACTCCAATTGGGCTTCCTAATAAAACTAGATCCAATTAAATAATCCAATTACTTAATTGAATAATTTAATTTAACCATTAAATTAAGTAGAACCCTTAATTAAATAATTGATAAGTATTAATTAATTAATTTCCAACCATTGGATAAAATCTAAAATTAGAAATGTTACTTTCCATAAAGATGTGTGACCCTCTTAGGTTCACTACTTAGCTAGTAGTGGGTTTGCAACATTTGCAACTTATGAATAACAATTATTCTAATTAATTA
This sequence comes from Paulownia fortunei, assembly GCA_019321725.1. Taxonomy (NCBI): domain Eukaryota; kingdom Viridiplantae; phylum Streptophyta; class Magnoliopsida; order Lamiales; family Paulowniaceae; genus Paulownia; species Paulownia fortunei. The sequence goes on from JAGSPU010001490.1 coordinate 19,500, forward strand.
ATCCAATTAATTAATTCGCTTGGAATCAACTTCTTAATCTCAAGAACCTCACTACCATGCACACCAGTGTAACACCCAACATACCCCCTTTGTGATTGTCAAGCAATCAGAAGATATATCAAAGTGATGCAGGATGCACACAAGGCTACCATCATGCCTCAAGTGTGAGGACTAGTCGTGTACTATCGCAACACAGAAATTCTTATTTCGACGGGCAAAGCGTCCAACTAAAAATTTCTTGTGGGCCATGTTCGGTGTACTTATGCCTTAACAAGCACCCACATACATGTACTTATGTCTCTACGCTAATGCCAATGAAATGTGATATCCTCGTCTTACGAGCATGCATCATATGTACGAGTCTTACTGAGCTATTTGATATCCCATCTCAAAAAGCTCTCAACTCGGAACTTATTTAAGACCAAAGCCTTAGAGGCATGTTCTATGATCGCCATCATATGCGCGACCATGCCCCGTAGCTAAATTTGGTCTAAGGACTTTATCTAATGTGCAGAAATAAAAAATGCAAGACATAAGATAAAGAAAATGCCTTTTTATTAATATGATTCCTAATAAGATTGTCTTTACAAAAACAAAATCCAATTGGGGCATTTGACATCCTACTCTAACAATCTCCCACTTGCACTAGCATTACTGTGTCGATGTCTATAGAGTGAGACATTTTCCTTATGCGAGCATGCATCATATGCGTGAGTCTTATTGGGCTATTCGATGTCCCATCTCAAAAAGCCCTCGACCCAAAACTAATTTAAGACCAAAGCATTAGAGGCATATTCAATGATCGCCATATATACGTGATCATGCCCTATAGCCAAGTTTGATCTAGGGACTTTATCTAATTACTATATGCAAATAAAGATAAATAGAATGTCTATTTTATTAATACAATTTGAAAAAAATTATTTTATAAATACAAAAGAATAAAACGCATCCAATCTAAATGGAGTGCCAAGCACTACTCTAACACATTCTTATGCTCTCCCTATGAGGGTGGTGATAAAGATCTGGGTATTAGTGAAAGATTATGATTGTGTTATCAACTATCATCCTGGTAAGGCTAATGTTGTGGCTGATGCATTGAGCAGGAAATCAACACAAAATACTGTAGTTTTAGCTTTGACTCAAAAATCAGAGTTAATTGAACTACAAAAAATAGATGTAGAAATTATACAACAGGGATCAGTAGAGGCCAAATTTGCAGCTTTGACACTCCAACCGACTTTGATTGATAGAATTCAACAGGGACAACAAGTTGATGAATATGTTACTAAAATGATAAAAGCTATGGCTTTAGAAAAGTTTTCTGATTTTCAAACATCAGAGAATGGTATCTTGCGGTTTCAAAAAAGGTTATATGTGCTTAATGTAGACAACATTCGGGAACATATTTTGGCAGAGGCACATTCAACACCATATTCAGTGCATCCAGGAGCTACTAAAATGTATAGAGATTTGATAACGCATTACTGGTGGCCAAGTATGAAAAGAAATGTTGCTCAGTTTGTAGAACAATGTTTGATATATCAACAAATAAAGGCAGAACATCAAAGACCAGCAAGAACCTTGCAACCTTTATTTATTCCAGAGTGGAAATGGGAAAGAATTACAATGGATTTTGTGTCGAGATTACCTAAAATAGTTAAAGGTCATATGATACCCGAGCCTCTTACTACTCATATGGACAAATATAATTCATGCATTACGTGTTAATTTTATATTCTATTTGCATTTCTATTGACATTGCATAATTTATTTCATTTTATACGACATTCTTGAATATTAAACTTAATTCTGAAGCTCTTGCACGATATTAGTTATTGAATTTCCTAATCTAAGTAGTTGGTTTTATATTGAAATAAGAAGAAAATGAGGTGGATCAATATTAGATATAGATGGAATATATAGGTTATAATTTTGGAAGTGTTAAAAGTGTTACTAGTAAGCTTATACGGTTTAATTTAATTTGATCAAGTTATTTCAAAAGTATATATTTGTAAATTAGCATACTTGGGATATTGGACATGATATAATGTGATTTAAGTGTCATATTACAAGGCCCATATGCGCATATAATTTTAGAAATGCAAACTAGATAATTCTTTAAGAATCGGATGCGAATCGGCTTGGAGATCGAATGAACGGACATAGGAATTACCTATGGGAATGAATGGTGATTAAGATAGGTTGCAACCAAATAAAAATAGGTGAGACATACAAGATTAGAGCTGCAAGATAAGGGAGAAAATCAAATTTGCTATTCACTTGCCACCTCATGCTTTCTTATTAAGCTTAAGCTAACATCTCAAGCTAACACCTCAACCCCTCACCCTTAAGCAACGACCAGACCCTCATTTCAGCCATTTTCATCTTCCAAACACACACCTTAAGGTCTCCAAGTAATCCAAATTGATTCCAAGTCGAAATAAAAGCAAGAAAAGCAAAGGAGAAGTGATTACCATCAAGTTAACCTCAAAATCTGCATAGGTAACACTTATCTACGGTTTTGCCTTTGGTTTTCAGATTATTATGAATGGTTTTATTGTTTATGAAGCTTTCAATATCTCTTATAAAGGTGTTAGGAAGTTTTTACTTAGACTTTGGTGCACAAAGAAAGGGTTTTGAATGACAAACACTTAATAGGAAATACTTGTGGCAGAAACTGTCATCTTACTATTTTCTTGTGTTTTAGGCTTCAAAAGTGTATGGTATGTTGAATAAAACCTATAATTATTACCATTTACATGACCATATATGAGTTAATAGTATTGGAATGAAGTTTTATCAGTTGGAAATTGAAATAGAGAATGATATTGGAGAAACACTCAAACTGCCAAAATAGCAAAATCTGTTTTGGTGTGCTGTGAAGGAAACTGAATTAAGGGAGCTAAATCCATTATTTTTGGTAATAATATGACCTAGTTGTCTCCTTATACATGTTATCTAAGTGTGGTAAAAATTTGGGAGTGATTGGATATGCTTAGGGATGTTAAAATTATCATGCAACTAAACTTGACAGCAAAAAAATATGAAAATGTGAATCTGTCACATTTGATCACTTAGCATGTTTCAACCTAGACATGTTGCTATTGACTGTTAACAATTAGGCACATGCTATTAGATTTATAATACTTCAATTACATGATGTTTACATGTATTTAAGATGATAAATTGAGGTATTTGAGGGGCTATATTGGGTTCTAGTTTGTGAAAGCTTGATTGTTAGCTTATAGCTTGGTGTTTAAGGTCTAGTATGAGATTTTGTGCTTTCAACTTGCCAAATTGGGAATGGTGCTTGATGTTGGGTAATATTACAAGCTATTTTACATCTAAGGTTGGAAAGGAATACTAAACAAATTTAGACTAAGCCACCAACCAAGTAAAAGGTAAGTAAAGATTCATTTGCAACTACAATCCATAGACATAGTAGATGTGTGAATTATATGTAATATCATAAATCATATGTGCATAGTAGAGGACTCTCAATTGAGCATACATACATGGGCATTATCATTGGCACGTGCATGCATCATATACGCGCATTGTGATAAATCTTGCATTGCACGGCATGATTGTGAGAAAGGAAAATATTTTGCTGACCACTACTAGTGCACCGAAGCATGCATGGATTTGCATGGTTTATGCATGGATTTGCAGGTTCGCGTGCATGGATTTGCATGCGTATGAGTATGCATGGATTTGCATGCTTATATGATTATTAGCCATTGGATTATGACGGTATACAGAGCTCTTTTCTGGTGCATGGGATAGTAGCGTTGGTCAGGGGCCCAAGAAAGAAATATTTTGATGCATAAAATTGCATTATGGGCATAGGATGTTGAGATGCATGACTCGATATTGTGGATTATTCTTTGACATGCATAATCTTTACTTGTTGAGCGTTAGCTCATATAGTTTATGCATTGTAGGTGAGTACGACGATACCTGAAGCATCTTTTATTGGCTGGGCAGCGGCTGGAGCTCCAACAGGTGTCTGAGAGAGTGTGTACATGGATGACGACCTGTTGGGCTATTTTGTTGGCTTGTTATATTTTAAGTCTGTTGTATTATATTTTTAGACTAGTACTATATTTCGCTTTTAAAACTTTACTGTAAATAAGTATGTAAATATTGGGTCGTTGTGGGTGTTGTGCTTTTATATAAATACCAATCCTGCTATATACATGACATGTGTTATAAAGTATTTTAAATAGGGTTGTGCATGTAAGAAGTGATTTATCTTTTCTTAAAGTGTTAAAAAAAATTATTCAATGCATGCACACAGGTTCTATCATGTCAAATTATAATATATATCTAGTTGTGTAGTAATGGGGGTGTTACAGAGTGGTATCAGAGCCCAGGTCTTGATTCTGTAGACTGTCCATGTACATGATCTTAGAACTTGCGGAGCACAGCCACGCTAGTAAGTTTTATATTATCATATATTGCATTACATATTCCATGAATTATATTGGCCATATGTTGTCAAACTTGTGTAAAACAGCACTACAAAATGGTGAGAACTCGTGGTGAGAGCAGTGGTGGTGCCAGAGCACAGAGAAATGAGACACCCACCCGATTAATGATCGAGATACCATGATTAACCGATTAACAAAGTTAATTGAATGACAGTCCGAACAAATTCAGCAACTGATTCGACAAAGAGATAATGGTGAACAAACGCGGGTGGAGTAAACCAACAGCGGGCGGACTATATATATATGGTGGGAGAACGATTTAGGAGGCTGGATCCCCCAATATTTGAGGATGCGATTGATCCTACCACTGCAGAGGACTGGTTGAGGACCCTGGAAAATATGTTCCAGTATAGCAGGGTGCCAGTAGAGGAGAGGGTAATGTGTGCCACTTTCATGCTTCGCGGTAGTGCAGGCCATTGGTGGGACATGATCAGCAGCATAGAGGACATTACTACCATGAGTTGGGACAGATTCAAGGAGTTATTCTGAAATAAATATTTCACAGCCCCAGTTCGCATGATGAAGATGAATGAGTTTATACAACTGCGACAAGGAGCAATGACTATTGGGGAATATATTCGTAAATTTGAACAACTGTCCAGGTTCGCTACGCACATGGTCAGCACTGAAGCACTTAAAGTAGAGAGATTTTTGGAGGGTTTGAGGCCAGAATTATATCGGGATGTGAATATGGCGGGTACTCAAGGGGTGACATTTTCACAGGTGGCTGAGAGGGCGTTGGTGGCAGAACAGGCTGAATTGAGAATCGCTCGTGCACAAGAGGTTCGACAGTAATTCAGACAGCAGGGACAGAGATGGACTGTGGGGCAAAAGAGGCCAGTTCAAATACAGAAGCCGATCCAAATACAGAAGCCGGGATTTAAATTTCAAGGAGAACAAGGCCAACAACAAGAAGGTCAAAATAAGAGGCCACGGGTCAAACAAGGAAAAGCACCATGCCAGAAGCTGTGTGTCAGAAATGTGGTAATCAACATACTGGAGGCTGCTATATAGAAACCAGGACGTGTTTTTGATGTGGAATACCAGGACATATTGCTAAATTTTGCCCAGGTAAACAGAATCAGACCATCCAAAAGAATATACCAGCCAAGGTGTTCACCATGACCAGGGCGGATGCAGAAGCAAATCCATCAGTGGTAACAGGTACACTTTATATTTCTAGTGTTCCAACACTTGTATTATTTGATTCTGGAGCCACGCATTCATTTTCATCCACTGAGTACGTGAAGAGGCTGGGTAGAATACCAGATGTAGCAGAAATTAGTTATAGTGTAACAGTTCCCTCTGGAGATGCTAGACAAACCGATCGGATTTTGAGAGCTTGTGCTATACTTGTTGAAGGTAGAGAATTACATGCTGATTTGATTGTACTGGATATGAATGATTATGATGTTATTTTGGGCATGGATTGGTTGTCAAAGTATGGGGCTACTATCAACTGTAAGAAAAGACGATGACATTTCAACTTTATGGGAAAGAGTCTTTCACATTTGCCAGCATTGTGAAGAATTTCAAATTTCCTATGATTTCAGCAGTGAAGGCACAACGATTACTCAATGATGGTTGCGAAGGGTACTTGGTGAGTGTCATGAACATTGAGGAACAACACCCACCAACTCTGAGTGAAATACCAGTGGTACGGGAATATACTGAAGTATTCCCAGATGATCTCCCGGGACTGCCACCAGATCGTGAAATAAAGTTTGTTATTGACATACAACC